>JASAND010009422.1:0-59844 GCA_030248195.1 Trissonchulus latispiculum | reverse complement strand
CTGTCACCGTTGCCATCGTATGTGGACTGGCCAGGATTTTCAGGGCGATCATTATCGAAGTTGAGATGTGACCAAGCCTCAATCATTCGCTCAGTATCAGCAATATCGTCGGCCGTGAAACCCATAAAGTAAGGGGACGGTGAAGTCGAGAAACAGGTTCGTTTTGATTTGAGAGAGAATTGTTGATTTCCATGAGCTATGACATTTGCGGGGAGAGACAATCTAACGCACTCGCCCTGTTGCCCCGCCCAGAGCTTGGCGCAAAGTAAAAAAGTCTGACCCGTTGAGAACGGCTCCCGCCGCCATTCATCCCTTCAGCACGGGACTACACTTTGGGATTGGAAAAGAGTCGGTAGAATGAGGATGGACCAGATTAACAGCTGTTCATGCTCCCCGCGCGCCACCCGGCGAAGGGAGCGTAAGTTATGGTGGATTAAAGCTAATTTCTCCAAAACTCGCATTTTTACGCCGCGAATTTTCTAAAATGTTTTATAGGCTAAATGATGTAATTGCAGCAAACTTTAATGAATTTCGACTACAATTGCGATTTTAAAGCTCAAAAATACACAATCCCGAATCGTTTTTGAAGCAAAGATTTACTAATTCTTTAGGAAGAATGTTTCTTTCTGTAAAAAAATTTCTAAGGCACAATTTTATCTTTCTAAATTCCCCTAAAAGTCCTTTCTAATTCGTTAAATTTCGACTAATTCTCATAAAATTCTCATAAAATGTGCACTTTACAAAATTTCCACTGGTGGTTTAATGTAAACACAATATTTATATAAATGCTGCCATTGTGACTTTTTTCGGAATTTTAAAAACTTTCAGTTTTTTCTTTAGCGCTCCAGTCTTACAAATTGTAATACACGTCAGTATTTATTTGCTTTTCATTGTAAAACGACAAAAAATTATGTATGTTAAAACTGCGTTTAGGAAAAATATTCTTTCTAAAAAAGAAAAAGCATTTTGGGATATTTTGGGATTTTGGGCCGGGCCGAAGCAACTTGACGGGCCGGGCAAGACGAGCCGAGAAAGACCTATCGCGGACAGGCCGGGCCATAAAAATTCGGCCTTTACAAGCCTCTAATATACAGTGTAATATTTACGTAATTTTGTCGCAAAACGAGGCGGATGTTACAGTCAAAAAGGCAAAAGTTGAGTAAAAATCTCCAGCGAAGCCGGAAAATTTTTGAAAATTTGGTTCCTGAGGCTAATTTTTCAGGACAAAATTTGGTACCAAAGAGGTTGATACCGTTTGGTTTTTGGGGGAGGAAGCAAATTTTGGGGTAAGTCGTTGATGCCTCCCCGCTAGAACAAGCCCAGTGAGCTGGAAGAATGACGGAAACTTTAACTTTTTTAACTTTCATATAAATTTAGCAAAGGCAAATTGGCGCAATGAATTGTGCGTACACTTCTTCACTGTATAGAATCGGCAACTCAATCAAAGAATCGAGTACAGCAGCTCTGGCAAGAATAAATGTTGATTTATTAATTTCAAATTATTTAAATTTATTATTTATTTATTATAAATAAAAACATAAGAAAACATCACCAAAGCGAAAACCTTTAGTCACTATCAGTGATGAGATGGTAAGTTATACTTGATATCTATATCTGTCTATACACAACATTTGCTTCTTTATCTTCTCTTTCCAGGTTAGTCATGGATATGGATCCCTCACTCCAATGGCTGTGATCTAATTTAGATTAGGCTAGGTTTGCTACGTTTTTGCAGGTCTTTATAAACCATAAGCTACTACAAACTACTGCTTTTTAACTTCAAAGTGAAGCTCAACCCCGAACTCCTGTCAAAAGTCAAACTGCACAAACCTGATAAAAAGACTGAATGTTGGACATCAGAATAGACAAATTCTTGAGTCTAGTTGGAACATCCCTGACATAATGAACCACGTCTGGTCGAGTTGGTCTCACGTCACTGCAAACAAAAAACAAACAGTTAATAAATAAAACCACCTTTGCTTTGCGTAGACATTTTAATCGAAAGCAAACTGAGACATTGCATTAGCAGATAGATAGATATTTCTCAGAAAGTTCCAGTACGTAACAGCTACCCAAATTTGGAAACAATGAAAGTACCTCTTGGTCTTCCTTGTACGGTACCAACATAGAAAAGCAAATAAATGGCTGTTCAACTATACTTTCCTTTACAATAAATATCACATTTTTGACCTAAGAATAATGTATTTTCAGGCCTTCTTTTTCCGAGAAAAAGTGTAGTCCTATTCTCATGCAGATATAGTTCGTACGTATTGTCAACTCAACTCCTAATCTTACCAAAGCTTCTGTGCTAGGTATGACACTACAAGTAGGGCCAACAAAAAGTAACAATAAATTGGACCAGTATAGACCGCAGACGCAGACCAGCAGACTGGGGTATAAAACAAAAAACATAGACTTTGATGCAGACGTAGACTGCTTGGGTACAAAAAGCAGACGCAGACCCTACTAAAAATATAAAATGCAGACTTTTGAGCAGACTTGCAGACTGGGGTATAAAAAGCAGACCGAGGTAAAATGCAGACTTTTGAGCAGACTTGCAGACTGGGGTATAAAAAGTAGACTTGTGTATAAAATGCAGACTCTCAGACTTTCCTTTTCTTACGATATACATAGTCCAGGTACAGGAATATGGCTATAATGTAAGTAAAGTTTAGCGAATTCATTTGAGAAAAAGAGTCAGCACACGGCTTAAAACTTTGATTTTTGCCCAAAAATTTGAAACCTTTGTATGGGGTACGTAGGTACACTGGAGGTTGATGAATTCATAAATTTTTAATTTTAAAAATGTCAAAATTTTACGTTGGTGAGGAGGAACCAAGGGGATAAAACTTTTTGCCCCCGATCTTAGTGAAGGCCTGTGTATATATAGGCTATAAGATAGGCATTTACCGTTCAGGGGTTTCCCCAATTATATTATAAGTCTGCTTTTTATACCCGGGTCTGCAAGTCTGCTCAAAAGTCTGCATTTTATACTTGAGCCTGCTTTTTATACTCTGGTCTGCAAGTCTGCTCAAAAGTCTGCATTTTATACCGGAGTCTGTTTTCAGGTCTGCGTTTTATACCCGAGTCTGGGTCTGCATAAGTCTGCTAGTCTGCGTCTGTCTGCAGTTATACTGGTCCCAATAAATTTTATTTGGTCAACACGGATATATATATATATATATATACGTACTTAGGTTATAATACTATAAATCTAGAATATGCCTAAATCCGGAATATCGAACCGATACCATTTATATATATGTACCACTTCGCTAATATCCATTCTAGTATGGCCTAGAAAATTATCAGTGTCCCATCCCTATGCATGTACATGTCATACACGTAGATATAATTCCTCTCCTAAAACCATCCTTACTATAATATTCCCAGTCAAAGTTAAAACAATCACAATTTTGGGGATTTCCAAAGCCGGACTTCAACTAGATAACATACAACACTACGTATATTACATAGTATAGGCCAACACATAAAACAGCTATTATCTACCAGAAATGGTCGGAGATTAGATGTGCTTAATGAGTCAGAGAGAAGCTAAGCGAAGTTAAATTACGGATATACTGGCTTTATCATCCTAAATGGGCAATTAAGCGATAACTCTGGTGGACACAACACAGAAACATCAGAATACCCCAAAGGAAATAATTAACTAAACCACGCAAGCATGCCATACAAGTAACAAAAATGCTCCGCACAAAAGGGGATAATATGTGTGTTGGGCCGATGTTTATCCTTTAAATTCCGGTCGAGAAAGGCATATAAATCCGACAGCAAAAGTTGCTCAGCTCATTTAGGGCTTTCATTTGATACCAAATTTGACAGCTGTTGAAAAATTTTATTTTAGACCCAACATCGCCTAAGTCCCCACCACAGCACTCTACAGCCACTTTGGGCACGGAGTTAAAAACAAAAGTTGCTCAGCTCACTTAGGGCTTTCATTTGATACCAACTTTTACCACTTTTGAAAAATTTTATTTTTGACCCAAAATCGCCTAAGTCCCCACCCCACCCCACCACAGCACTCTACAGCCAGTTTGGGTACGCAGTTCTATGACAAAAGTTGCTCAGCTCACTTAGGGCTTTCATTTGATACCAAATTTGACCACTTTTGAAAAATTTTATTTTTGACCCAAAATCGCCTAAGTCCCCACCACACCCCACCACAGCACTCTACAGCCAGTTTGGGTACGCAGTTCTATGACAAAAGTTGCTCAGCTCACTTAGGGCTTTCATTTGATACCAAATTTGACCACTTTTGAAAAACTTTATTTTCGACCATTTGACCCTCCCACCCGACTGACCCGTCAAACGGCAAAGTAGAACCAGCCCAGCAATATATGCACGTCGGACGGCAAAACGGATACCGGGAATGAGCTGGGCACATCTGAAAACCCCTATAGACAAAGTTTTGAGAGGCCAGGTAAAGCCTACTATGGACCTCCAGGAAGCGGTTTTCGATTTGACCCTCCTGACGGCAAAGTGGAACCAGCCCAGCAAAATAGGTACGTCGGACGGCAAAACGGATACCCGGAATGAGCTGGGCGCACCAGAAAACCCCTATAGACAAAGTTTTGAGAGGCCAGGTAAAGCCTACTATGGACCTCCAGGAAGCGGTTTCCGACTTGACCCTCCCGACGGCAAAGTGGAACCAGCCCAGCAAAATGGGCCGGTCTGACGGTAAAACTGACTGCGGGAATCGATTCTCCGTGCCAGAAAACCATTGTATGGAAGATTTGAGCTTTCAAAGTTGAATAGATAGCGACAAATTTCGATTTTTCATTTTTCGAATTTTCGCCATTTTTGACGGGCCACTGTGATCGCTAGGGAAGTGATAGAGAAACGCAACCTGGACCGTTAGTTAGTTCAATATATGTAATTTCTGAATATAAAAAGAAATCAGCTCCAGCTCGTAACGTTCGACCTGAGCGACGACCACAAAAATGGTCACTTTTCGCTATGAGCAGACTTTGCGGCGCCACTGCGGCGCTGTGGCGCAGCTGCGGCGCAAAAAAGTTGTGATTCTTAAATTCTTTAGAGGGTACTACTAGACCCTATAGCCCTTTAGGTTGGCCCACCGCTGCAGATCACGTGAAAGCGGCGAACATTATGTACAATACAACCATCAAATAGGAGAAACCGGAAAAAAAACATCGCCGCCACAACCGGTCCGGGGGCAACTTTTTAACGGTATGGGATACGGGGCTGAAACTTCACAGACATACTAAACTCGATGTGCTCTACAATTTGCGCATGAAATCTGCGCAGGATCTGCGCAGGATTTTGCGCAGCTTCTGCGCAGCTTATTTTACACTGTCTCCAGCCACTTTTCACACATATTATAGGGGTCGCTGCCGCGACCCCTATGATATATATATATACAAGAAATAAAAATGCTCCTAAAGAGCAAAGAAAGGAATATGAGTCAACATGGAACATGTAAAATGCTAAATATTGTCGGTTGTAAATTAAGAATAAGACAAGCATGTAAAATGCTAATATGAGTCTGGTGAGGTTGGAAAGTGCAGAAGACAAGTTTGTACACGCACCAATATGAGTGCATGCCAAATAGACTCATATTGGCATTATTAGTATTCTGAAGGCAAGTGGTTGCGAATTTCGGTTATATATCACTCACTTAATGTCAGCAAGACGAGACAGGGTAGTTTTAGGGTGGATGACAGGATGCTCCACAGGTTACGCACGTATATACGTATATTGTCACGAAAGTTATCAGATTTAACTGTAAATCTCTGAATACATGAGTTATGCAAACGCTTATTAAAAATGTTATATATATATTTCCGTCCGTCGGCGCATTGTTGACTAACAGCGGTTTAACAGTTTCCTAAGGAGAAAAGTTGACAATGTTGACCATGGTTGGGATATCCATGTGACGTCAATAACGCTACTTATTCGTCTTAACTCCTGCGTAGAAATATATCCGTTAGAATTCCGCAATGGATGCATGAATTATTGTTTTTAAGGCATGCCAATATGAGTCTATTTGGCATGCACTCATATTGGTGCGTGTACAAACTTGTCTTCTGCACTTTCCAACCTCACCAGACTCATATTAGCATTTTACATGCTTGTCTTATTCTTAATTTACAACCGACAATATTTAGCATTTTACATGTTCCATGTTGACTCATATTCCTTTCTTTGCTCTTTAGGAGCATTTTTATTTCTTGTTTATCCACTTTTTACATGTCGTTGACATAAAAGCGTTAAAGAATCATTAAGCATTATATATATACGTATGCATTAAATAGCACAGCACAGCACAGCACTCTACACCCACTTTGAGCATGCACGGTTATGACAAAAGTTGCTCAGCTCGCTTAGGGCTTTCATTTGGTACCAAATTTGACCACTTTTGAAAAATTTCATTTTTGACCGAAAATCGCCTAAGTCCCCACCCCACCCCACCACAGCACTCTACAGCCACTTTGAGCATGCAGTTCTATGACAAAAGTTGCTCAGCTCGCTAGGCCACTCGAAAAATTTCATTTTCGACCCAAAATCGCCTAAAGTCCCCCACCCCACCCCACAACAGCACTCTACAGCCACTTTGAGCATGCACGCTGCTCAGCACTGTGGCGACTCTACAGCCATTTGAGCATGAAATTTTCAAAAGTGGTCAAATTTGGTACCAAATGAAAGCCCTAAGCGAGCTGAGCAACTTTCTCATAAAACTGCATGCTCAAAGTGGCTGTAGAGTGCTGTGCTGGGGTGGGGTGGGGACTTAGGTGATTTTGGGTCGAAAATGAAAATTTTCAAAAGTGGTCAAATTTTGGTACCAAATGAAAGCCTCAATTGAGCTGAGCAACTTTTCTCATAAAAGTGCATGCTCAAAGTGGGTGTAGAGTGCTGTGCTGTGCTGTGCTATTTAATGCATACGTATATAATGCTTAATGATTCTTTAACGCTTTTATGTCAACGACATGTAAAAAGTGGATAAACAAGAAATAAAAATGCTCCTAAAGAGCAAAGAAAGGAATATGAGTCAACATGGAACATGTAAAATGCTAAATATTGTCGGTTGTAAATTAAGAATAAGACAAGCATGTAAAATGCTAATATGAGTCTGGTGAGGTTGGAAAGTGCAGAAGACAAGTTTGTACACGCACCAATATGAGTGCATGCCAAATAGACTCATATTGGCATGCCTTAAAAACAATAATTCATGCATCCATTGCGGAATTCTAACGGATATATTTCTACGCAGGAGTTAAGACGAATAAGTAGCGTTATTGACGTCACATGGATATCCCAACCATGGTCAACATTGTCAACTTTTCTCCTTAGGAAACTGTTAAACCGCTGTTAGTCAACAATGCGCCGACGGACGGATATATATATATAACATTTTTAATAAGCGTTTGCATAACTCATGTATTCAGAGATTTACAGTTAAATCTGATAACTTTCGTGACAATATACGTATATATATACGTGCGTAACCTGTGGAGCATCCTGTCATCCACCCTAAAACTACCCTGTCTCGTCTTGCTGACATTAAGTGAGTGATATATAACCGAAATTCGCAACCACTTGCCTTCAGAATACTAATAATGCCAATATGAGTCTATTTGGCATGCACTCATATTGGTGCGTGTACAAACTTGTCTTCTGCACTTTCCAACCTCACCAGACTCATATTAGCATTTTACATGCTTGTCTTATTCTTAATTTACAACCGACAATATTTAGCATTTTACATGTTCCATGTTGACTCATATTCCTTTCTTTGCTCTTTAGGAGCATTTTTATTTCTTGTATATATATATATATACGTCATGTTCAGTTTAACGCAGCGTATAAGTGTCAGTAGTTATATATTAACCCCCCGCCCCACCTCTTCCAAAAAACAAACAAATCCACCCTACGAATCCCAGCACATATTACATTTTCAAGCTTGAGCTTCTAAACTTGTTATTTTATCTAACCCAAAATTCACTCATATTAAGCTCTTTTCTTTGGAGCATTTTGTTACTTGTAACTACGTATGTGTTATGGGCTCACCTTTTAATTGTGGCCTGGAAAGGCTTCTATATGTACATATACACACTGATCTGATTAGATTTTACAAGCTCAGAACTGTGTACCAGGCAGTCTGCCCATAAATGGGATTATGTGTCGTGGTAATTAACTTCAAACGACTTTGGCCCCGCAATATCTTGCATCTATGTAATTTGTTGTGTAACATTTTTTATATAGTTAAGCTTCTCCATGATTAAATTATGAATGTGGGTCTGCCCTACTAGAAAAAGCTTATTTTTCATGTAGATTTTGTAGCTCTAGGAGCGCTGGCCGTTTTTAAATGAAATTGGAATGGAACTCTGTTACAAATGGTTTAGATTTTAGCTTTACTCTAGAGGAACTTTTGGTGTATATATCGCACTATATAATTTAAAAACTTAACTTCACTGTATAGTTAGTTTTGGTTTTGTGTATATAGTCGGTTCTTTTTACTAAAGTGACCGAGATTTGTGTGATGTTGTTGTAGTTCCTAGTTCCTTTATAAATTGAGGCACTTTATTCTTGCATTCTATTCTATGGTCTTGCTTATCCTTAAATTTTCCCTCTGCCAGGAAGCCCCTCATTAATCTATGAACTTGTATGTAGTCCCTGAAATTGTTAGTTGCTTACCTTAGGCACTAGAATTTTTAGCTTCCTTATATGCACCCCCTTGACTTCAGAGGTTGATGTTAAGGGCTAATGACTTCACTCTAGTTGGTATATTCATGTCTCACTTGTTGATCTGTTGTTCCTTTCCTCGCTTGCTTTCAATTTATCTTCCGTAAATTAAGTGTTGCTTTAGTTTACCTTTAGCCGTGAATTGGGCGTTACTTATCTTTGTATTCCACCGAAGTCTCACCCTCCTCAATAGTCTCAACTTGATTCACTATTCTGACTTGGTGGTTTCCTTTTCTTACAATAAGAGTCCAGGTTTGGACTTAGTAGCTTCCTTTTGGTGCACAAAGGGGCTTCTTTCATCATATACCTGCTACCTTTACCCTTACCCTTTATTTATACTATTGCTTATTTCTTACATAATACATACGTATGTATATATACGTATATATATAAAGTACTATGCATACGTATGTGCTTCAGTATATGTACGTATGTATCTTGAATGGTAATGTCTATATTTAGGTCTATCTTTGTTGCCCCTTGTCCAGAGAGTGTACTAGTCCCTCTTATTCTGTCCTCATTTTATATGATTTATTTTGAGTACCTCTCCTTTTCCGTATTGGGCATTGGACTAAGAATTTGTTACCTTACCTGTCCCTGTCACGTTCGCCTATGTAATCTGAGAGACTCTAAGGGTTTGTCTTAATTCTGGATTGATTATTAATTGCTCAGCGCTCCATTTACTCTATGCTTCCGCTCCATTTGATTTTTATTTGACTGGATTTTCGTCACTTCCTGTATCTGTGTATGCTTGGTGCTGCTGCTGCTGTCTACACTGTGCTTATTTATTAATCTTTCGATGCGAAATCAGTCATCCGGGACCGGTGTCAGTGAACCCGAACTGACCAGCGCTCGAAAACGGGCCGAGTCGGAATTTTTGCAGGATGCTTTATGCACATGGGTAACTTTATCATAGGGGTCGCGGCAGCGACCCCTATAATATGTGTGAAAAGTGGCTGGAGACAGTGTAAAATATGCTGCGCAGAAGCTGCGCAAAATCCTGCGCAGATCCTGCGCAGATTTCATGCGCAAATTGTAGAGCACATCGAGTTTAGTATGTCTGTGAAGTTTCAGCCCCGTATCACTTACCGTTAAAAAGTTGCGCCCCGGACCGGTTATGGCGGCGATGTTTGTTTTTCCGGTTTCTCCTATTTGATGGTTGTATTGTACATAATGTTCGCCGCTTTCACGTGATCTGCAGCGGTGGGCCAACCTAAAGGGCTATAGGGTCTAGTAGTACCCTCTAAAGAATTTAAGAATCACAACTTTTTTTGCGCCGCAGCTGCGCCACAGCGCCGCAGTGGCGCCGCAAAGTCGGCTCATAGCGAAAAGTGACCATTTTTGTGGTCGTCGCTCAGGTCGAACGTTACGAGCTGGAGCTGATTTCTTTTTATATTCAGAAATTACATATATTGAACTAACTAACGGTCCAGGTTGCGTTTCTCTATCACTTCCCTAGCGACCACAGTGGCCCGTCAAAAATGGCGAAAATTCGAAAAATGAAAAATAGAAATTTCTCGCTATCTATTCAACTTTGAAAGCTCAAATCTTCCATACAATGGTTTTCTGGCACGGAGAATCGATTCCCGCAGTCAGTTTTACCGTCAGACCGGCCCATTTTGCTGGGCTGGTTCCACTTTGCCGTCGGGAGGGTCAAGTCGGAAACCGCTTCATGGAGGTCCATAGTAGGCTTTACCTGGCCTCTCAAAACTTTGTCTATAGGGGTTTTCTGGTGCGCCCAGCTCATTCCGGGTATCCGTTTTGCCGTCCGACGTACCTATTTTGCTGGGCTGGTTCCACTTTGCCGTCAGGAGGGTCAAATCGAAAACCGCTTCCTGGAGGTCCATAGTAGGCTTTACCTGGCCTCTCAAAACTTTGTCTATAGGGGTTTTCAGATGTGCCCAGCTCATTCCCGGTATCCGTTTTGCCGTCCGACGTGCATATATTGCTGGCTGGTTCTACTTTGCCGTTTGACGGGTCAGTCGGGTGGGAGGGTCAAATGGTCGAAAATAAAGTTTTTCAAAAGTGGTCAAATTTGGTATCAAATGAAAGCCCTAAGTGAGCTGAGCAACTTTTGTCATAGAACTGCGTACCCAAACTGGCTGTAGAGTGCTGTGGTGGGGTGGGGTGGGGACTTAGGCGATTTTGGGTCAAAAATAAAATTTTTCAAAAGTGGTAAAAGCTGGTATCAAATGAAAGCCCTAAGTGAGCTGAGCAACTTTTGTTTTTAACTCCGTGCCCAAAGTGGCTGTAGAGTGCTGTGGTGGGGACTTAGGCGATGTTGGGTCTAAAATAAAATTTTTCAACAGCTGTCAAATTTGGTATCAAATGAAAGCCCTAAGTGAGCTGAGCAACTTTTGTCATAGAACTGCGTACCCAAACTGGCTGTAGAGTGCTGTGGTGGGGTGGGGTGGGGACTTAGGCGATTTTGGGTCAAAAATAAAATTTTTCAAAAGTGGTAAAAGCTGGTATCAAATGAAAGCCCTAAGTGAGCTGAGCAACTTTTGTTTTTAACGCCGTGCCCAAAGTGGCTGTAGAGTGCTGTGGTGGGGACTTAGGCGATGTTGGGTCTAAAATAAAATTTTTCAACAGCTGTCAAATTTGGTATCAAATGAAAGCCCTAAATGAGCTGAGCAACTTTTGCTGTCGGATTTATATATGCCTTTCTCAACCGGAATTTAAAGGATAGACATCGGCCCAACACACATATTATCCTCTTTTGTGCGGAGCATTTTTGTTACTTGTATTATTATTTTTGCATAGATTATAAAGTCACGGGCTTTAGAATCTCACCAGGACAACGTCGTCGTGAGATTCTTAAGTCCGTGAGTTTTACGAACTGTTTCAGTACGATTATAAACTCACTAGCGAGATTATAAACTCACGACACGAACGAGCATTCGTGAGATTGTTAAATGACATTTTGTTCAATCTTTAAAATTTATATATATATATATAGTAGTCTTTATGACACAGGTATCTATTACGTAAATTATTGTTTCAATTTGTGCATTGTTAACATTTGAAAGACAAGTTACTCTTTTCAGATCTCACCACTGAGTTTGTAGTTTCACTGAAACAGTCCGTGAGATTTATAAACTCACGGGCATTAGAATCTCACAACGACACAGGGTTTTTTGGTTTCACGATTTGCGCCAGTGCTGCGGCAGGAAAAATTTTATTGCGTCAGGAACTGGGGTCGCTGCGTCAAAAATTAAATTTATTTTAAACAATTTAATAAGTATTTTTAACATTATTTTAATGTTTAACCAATATTTAACGTATCAATACACAGCATTAAACACATTTTCCGTCTGGTTTTTAAATTTTGCATCATTAAAGCCGACTTTAGTGTATGAAGCATTAAGAGCTAGAGAAAGAGCCAACACGGGGGTCTGGGGGGCGGAGCCCCCCAGAAGTTGACGAGTTTTTGCAATTAAAACTCTCCCAGGAATTAATTTAGAGCGTTTTCGCGACCAGTTGATGTGGTATTAAGTATGGCCGGTTATTACAATATCGAATGCATATTAAAATATTTTTAAGTGCTACGTACATCTGCAAGACTTGCAAGCTGTTGCCGCTGCTACATGCGCCCTTATATATATTCAATGAATAAATAAAATATTAGTTTGTCAGTCATCGTAGCAATCAGCAACAAGTAAGAAGGCAGACACGCGGGGGTCTGGGGGCACAGCCCCCAGTAGAAAATTTTTAGAAATATCTCGTATGAAACACAATTTTTCCAGCAAGGTTGCACAATTTTGCCTCTAGTTGAAGTTCAAATCCAGCTGCGCCAGGCTTGCGTCAGGGCTAATTTCATTTGCGTCACACGAAAAAAATTTGCGCCATGACGCAGCCCCTGACGCAAAAAAACCCATGCAACGACATGAGCCTACAAGAAGCTTTGAAACAAAAGGAAATGAGTAAATACGTAATATTATTAATATATATTAAAATTCTTTCTGGAATTTGGTTAATATGTCTCCCGAAACTGTCAGTAAATTTTTCTGTTTTAGGTAAAACTGAGCATTGAACTAGATGGTGTCAAATCGCCAAGGGCGAAGTCCCCGGGAACTTTCACTTATCTTTCCCTATGTAATGCCATGGTCTTAAATTCAATCCTGCTTTATATGTAAGTCAGTCAGCGACCACTATGATTTCCTTTTATCTGTCAAAAATGTTTTCAGGTTGACTTTGCTAGTTCCATTTCCATACACAGCGAGAAAGCGGCTATTTTGAAAATTGGTTCTTTTTGGCAGATTTTAATGTAGTGAAGTGTACACTTATATAATATGTGTTGCATATCGTTAAGCACCTAGAGTCAGGTACCTAGATCTCAGTTGGCAGTTTTCCTGTTCCATTTTTCTTTTGTCAACCCTTGCAAAAAATGTTTACATTTTCCCTCGTGAGATCTTTTGCTGTTAGAATGTTAGTTTTCATGATTTTTTGGGATTTTGATAATTTTGAGCTGCAAGAAGATTAACATTTAGGTATTTATAACCAGAGTTGGCTCCGGGTCCAAATTTTCGGACCCGGCCCGGACCCGTACCCGTTAGGCCGGACCCGTACCCGCCCAGACCCGGATCTAAAAACGAACCAGTTTGCATTTCAAACATTCACCGCATTCTTAAACTTCACTGCAACTTTACTACTGTAATAGCTCAGTCACGAATAAAACCTGTGATAAGCATTAGGTATTTAACTTATTTTAACTTATTTTACGCCTCAAGACAATTTTGAGTACTAGGGCTAACAAAAGCAGAAGCAGTTTTGTCCCGTGTGAGACCTTGGACAGTGTGAGTGGACAGTGGACAGTGTGACATCTTACCTTGGACAGTGTGAGACTGTCCCTCGGACAAAGACAAGTTACGAATGCTTTGGAGGAAAGAATGCGAACGAATTTTTGGTGGCTTGTATTTGAAAAACAATGTCCTTGAGCTTAGATTAAGTTTTTGCATGCATTGCAAAACTTTATGCTAACTTATCAATTCGAGTTGTCATATTTCTATTTTAACTAGAAATGCAACAAATTGTAATGTTTTAACATCCCTAAATGTAACAAAATCCAGTTTTCTTCAGTATATATTTTGGATCCGGACCCGGATTTGGACCCGCGGGTACCCGGACCCGGCGCCAACTCTGTTTATAACTCCTACAAACACATTACGTTAATCAGTTTTGTTTCTTAGCCGCACAGCTGCGAGATAATGCCACTTCAAAGTGCCTTGAATCTTATGATTAAGTTTAAGTATATATATACGTATTGATTGCAAATTTCGTGATTGAAATTATATAAATTTTTGGTGAATCGTTCGAAAAGGTATATATATAATGGCACTAAAAGTACGTATACGTATAGCTCTTTTTCTTTTAAGTAAAGCTTTTCCTTTCTTACAATCTTTATAAAAAATTACGTTTCGGCAGCTTCTCAGCTGTTTTTGAGTTGCATGTCTATATACACCATCTAGTGCATTTCATATTTTAAGCGATTGTACCTTGACAACAGTTTGCGCACAAATGAACCGTGCATGCTTGCGTGGTTTAGTTAATTATTTCCCTTGGGGTATTCGGATGCTTCTGTGTTGTGTCCACCAGAGTTATCGCTTAATTGCCCATTTAGGATGATAAAGCCAGTATATCCGTAATTTAACTTCGCTAGCTTCTCTCTGACTCATTAAGAACATCTAATCTCCGACCATTTCTGGTAGATAATAGCTGTTTTATATGTTGGCCTATACTATGTAATATACGTAGTGTTGTATGTTATCTAGTTAAAGCCCGGCTTTGGAAATCCCCAAAATTATGATTGTTTTAACTTTGACTGGGAATATTATAGTAAGGATGGTTTTATGTATATATATCTGCATGCATGGGGGTGGGACACTGATAATTTTCTAGGCCATACTAGAATGGATATTAGCGAAGTGGTACATATAAATGGTATCGGTTCGATATTCCGGATTTAGGCATATTCTAGATTTATAGTATTATAACCTAAGTACGTATATATATATATATATATATCCGTGTTGACCAAATAAAATTTATTGGGACGAGTATAACTGCAGACAGACGCAGACTAGCAGACTTACGCAGACCTAGACTCGGGTATAAAACGCAGACCTGAAAACAGACTCCGGTATAAAATGCAGACTTTTGAGCAGACTTGCAGACCCGCGTATATAAAGCAGACTCAAGTATAAAATGCAGACTTTTCAGCAGACTTGCAGACCCGGGTATAAAAAGCAGACATTTATAATAATTGGGGAAAACCCCTGAGCGGTGAATGCCTATCTTACGTACAGCCTACGTACGTATATATATATATATACACAGGCCTTCACTAAAATTGGGGGCAAAATGTTTTATCCCCTTGGTTCCTCCTTACCAACGTAAAATTTTGAAATTTTTAAAATTAAAAATTTATGAATTCATCAACCTCCAGTATACCCCATACAAAGCTTTCAAGTTTTGGGCAAAAATCAAAGTTTTAGAACGTGTGCTGATCCTTTTTCTCAAATGAATTAGCTAAACTTTACTCACATTATAGCCGTATTCCTGGACCTGGACAATATATATCGCAAGAAAAGAAAAGTCTGCGAGTCTGGATTTTATACCCAAGTCTGCTTTTTATACCCTGGTCTGCAAGTCTGCTCAAAGTTCTGCATTGTACCTCGGTCTGCTTTTCATACCCCGGTCTGCAAGTCTGCATAAAAGTCTGGTCTGCGTCTGCTTTTTATACCCGAGCAGCCTTCGTCTGCATCAAAGTCTGTTTTTTGTTTTATACCCCAGTCTGCTGGTCTGCGTCTGCGTCTGCAGTCTATACTGGCCCAATTTATTGTTACTTTTTGTTGGCCCTACGTAGTGTCATACCTAGCACAGAAACTTTGGTATGATTAGGAGTTGAGTTGACAATACGTACGAACTATATATATATATGCATGAGAATAGGACTACACTTTTTCTCGGAAAAAGAAGCTTGAAAATATCTATTCTTAGGTCAAAAATGTGATATTTATTGTAAAGGAAAGGAAAGTATATATAGTTGAACGCCACTTATTTGCTTTTCTATGTTGGTACCGTACAAGGAAGACCAAGAGGTACTTTCATTGTTTCCAAATTTGGGTAGCTGTTACGTACTGGAACTTTCTGAGAAATATCTATATATCTGCTTATGCAATGTCTCAGTTTGCTTCGATTGAAATGTATACGCAAAGCAAAGGTGGTTTTATTTATATATTAACTATTTGTTTTTTGTTTGCAGTGACGTGAGACCAACTCGACCAGACGTGGTTCATTATGTAAGGGATGTTCCAACTAGACTCAAGAATTTGTCTATTCTATTGTCCAACATTCAGTCATTTTATCAGGTTTGTTTAGTTTGACTTTTTACAGGAGCTCGGGGCTGAGCTTCAGTTTGAAGTTAAAAAGAAGTAGTTTGTAGTAGCTTATGGTTTATAAAGACCTGCAAAAACGTAGCAAACCTAGCCTAATCTAAATTAGATCACAGCCATTGGAGTGAGGGATCCATATCCATGACTAACCTGAAAGAGAAGATAAAGAAGCAAATGTTGTGTATAGACAGATATAGATATCAGTATACCATACCACCCCATCACTGATAGTGACCAAAGGTTTTCGCTTTGGTGATGTTTTCTTATGTTTTTATTTATAATAAATAAATAATAAATTTAAATAATTTGAAATTAATAAATCAACATTTATTCTTGCCAGAGCTGCTGTACTCGATTCTTTGATTGAGTTGCCGATTCTATACAGTGAAGAAGTGTACGCACAATTCATTGCGCCAATTTGCCTTTGCTAAATTTATATGAAAGTTAAAAAAGTTAAAGTTTCCGTCATTCTTCCAGCTCACTGGGCTTGTTCTAGCGGGGAGGCATTAACGACTTACCCCAAAATTTGCTTCCTCCCCCAAAACCAAACGGTATCAACCTCTTTTGGTACCAAATTTTGTCCTGAAAAATTAGCTCAGGAACCAAATTTTCAAAAATTTTCCGGCTTCGCTGGAGATTTTTACTCAACTTTTGCCTTTTTGACTGTAACATCCGCCTGTTTTGCGACAAAATTACGTAACATTTACACTGTATATTAGAGGCCTGCAAAGGCCGAATTTTTGCGGCCTGTCCCGGCCCGCGATAGGTCTTTCTCGGCTCGTCTTGCCCGGCCCGTCAAGTTGCTTCGGCCCGGCCCAAAATCCCAAAATATCCCAAAATGCTTTTTCTTTTTTAGAAAGAATATTTTTCCTAAACGCAGTTTTAACGACACATAATTTTTTGTCGTTTTACAATGAAAGCAAATAAATACTGACGTGTATTACAATTTGTAAGACTGGAGCGCTAAAGAAAAAACTGAAAGTTTTTAAAATTCCGAAAAAGTCACAATGGCAGCATTTATATAAATATTGTGTTTGCATTAAACCACCAGTGGAAATTTTGTAAAGTGCACATTTTATGAGAATTTTATGAGAATTAGTCGAAATTTAACGAATTAGAAAGGACTTTTAGGGGAATTTAGAAAGATAAAATTGTGCCTTAGAAATTTTTTCTACAGAAAGAAACATTCTTCCTAAAGAATTAGTAAATCTTTGCTTCAAAAACGATTCGGGATTGTGTATTTTTGAGCTTTAAAATCGCAATTGTAGTCGAAATTCATTAAAGTTTGCTGCAATTACATCATTTAGCCTATAAAACATTTTAGAAAATTCGCGGCGTAAAAATGCGAGTTTTGGAGAAATTAGCTTTAATCCACCATAACTTACGCTCCCTTCGCCGGTGGCGTGTGGGGAGTATGAACAGCTGTTAATCTGGTCCATCCTCATTCTACCGACTCTTTTCCAATCCCAAAGTGTAGTCCCGTGCTGAAGGGATGAATGGCGGCGGGAGCCGTTCTCAACGGGTCAGACTTTTTTACTTTGCGCCAAGCTCTGGGCGGGGCAACAGGGCGAGGCGTTAGATTGTCTCTCCCCGCAAATGTCATAGCTCATGGAAATCAACAATTCTCTCTCAAATCAAAACGAACCTGTTTCTCGATCATCGTCCCCTTACTTTATGGGTTTCACGGCCGACGATATTGCTGATACTGAGCGAATGATTGAGGCTTGGTCACATCTCAATCTCGATAATGATCGCCCTGAAAATCCTGGCCAGTCCACATACGATGGCAACGGTGACAGTGACAACACCGAATTTCTAGGTTTTAACGACAACGATATTGAATTGACAGAGCAGACCATTGCTGCCTTCGATCAGCTAGAAGACACTAGCACACTACGAGTTACGAAAGAAACCATCACTGTGGGCACCTGGAATGCCCTCAGTCTCAACTCTGATGACCAGCCAGCCCTTTTGGTGTCTGAACTGTCGCGTTTTGGCGTAGACATATGCTGCTTGCAAGAATCGCGCTGGCCTGGTCGTGGGTGTGAGCCAGTGGAAAAACTGGTCAATTGAATACAGCGGATGTCCAAATGGGTCGAGGGTGAGAGGGGTTGCCGTTGCCTGCCATGGCACCAAGAGTAGCCGCCTGCGTCGAGGATGTTCAAATCGATGAGGAAAATCCTGAAAGGCTGATGTGCGTACGCCTCCGTACTCGACCAGTTAACATCGCGGTGATCTGTTGCTATGCTCCAACTGACTGCAGTGAAGCAGCCCGAAACGACTCTTTCTACTCATCTCTACAGCGCCTTTTGAGCAGCCTACCCAAGTCTGATATGGTGGTTATGTGTGGTGACATGAATGCTACTGTTGGTGCTGATCAGCGTAATCTCAACCAGTGTACTGGACCATTTTGTTACAACATATCTAATGACAATGGGTTCCGCTTAGTTGATCTCTGTCACAAAATTATGAACACTTGGTTCAGGCACAAACGTGCCCACCAGCTAACGTGG
Source organism: Trissonchulus latispiculum (assembly GCA_030248195.1). Taxonomy (NCBI): domain Eukaryota; kingdom Metazoa; phylum Nematoda; class Enoplea; order Enoplida; family Ironidae; genus Trissonchulus; species Trissonchulus latispiculum. The sequence goes on along the minus strand of JASAND010009422.1, from coordinate 41,216 downwards.
TATTCCAACACTGGTATGGCTTCCAAAGCCTTGGATTGCATCGCAGTCGCGAACAGATTTAGTTCATCGGTACGGGATTGCAGGGTGTGGCGGAGTGCTAACCTACCAGGAGTGACGGACGAATCACGGGGAACTGACCACCGACTGCTGCTTCTCTCCTGCAACTCCGACTAGCTAAAAAGAGGAATGGTATTATGAAAACTTTCGATTCGGCTAAGTTTAGCGAACTCGCCACAGCGTGCCAGTACAAAGCTGCAGCAGCGGCAACATTGTCAGGTATATACAGCCTTCGATGAATCTGACACAATTGAATCAAACTGGAAAACCTTTAAAGATGCCCCAGTGCACGCAGCTCGTGATACAATTGGACAGCCAAGCAGGCCTCTTCCATCCTGGATAACTGAAGAATCAGTAAATATTTGCGCAAGGAAAAGAAAGATTCATAGCGAACTTCTTGATGCAACTGGACCTCGAAAAGCACAACTGCTCGACCAGTTTAAGCAGCTGCAGAAGTCTGCGAAGAATTCGGTCCGCCGGAATAAGAATGACTACTTTCGCGGCTTAGCCGATCAGATTGACAGGGATTTTCACTCCTCCCGCTGGCACGATGTCTACTCTAAACTAAAGTTCTTCTGGAGGCAGCCTGTTGTTTCGTCCGCTGATTTGAAGAAAGCTGATGGTTCGTGGCTTCGTACCCGAGCAGAAAAGGTTAATCGTTGGCGTGGACACTTCGAGCAGCTTTTAAATGTCCAACGCAATATCAATCGTGATTCGTTCTTAAATCTGGTTGAGAATTCGGGCGCCGATCACATCCAGGAAGAAGAAGATAACGCTGCTCGTACACCAACTTTAGCGGAAGTAGAGACTGTCGTGAAAAGCCTTAAACGGAGGAAAGTACCTGGAATTTGCCGCATTTCTGCAGAAATGCTTCAGGCGGCCGGTGAAGATGCTGTTCGGTGGTTGCACGGAATAATTGTTCAGTGCTGGCAGTCAGAAATGTGCCCCGAAGATTGGAGGAAAGCCGTGATTACTGTCATCCATAAGAAAGGCGATAAATCGATCTGTGACAACTACTGCGGAATATCCTTGCTGTCCATTTCTGGCAACGTATTCGCCCTGATCTCATTGCGCAGACTGCGAGAGCGTATTGATGCGTCACTGTCAGAATGCCAATGTGCTTTTCGTAAAGGAAGAAGTACGATCGACCAAATATTTGCTCTGGACCAGCTTGCAGAAAAATATCGGCGTAGAAATGTCCCACTGTATACTGCTTTTATTGATCTAAAAAAGGCTTATGACAGTGTTCAGGGTATTTTTTAGGCATTTTTTTTCGGGGGGGGGGCTTCCCGGGGGGCCCCCGCCCGGGGGTGGAAGAGTTTTTGCAAAAATGAGCCAAAATTTGGTATTTTTTGGCGTATTTTGCATGGTGAAACGCAAAAAGTTTTTTGAAAATTGGCCTATTTTTGGCAAAAATTTGGGCCTCCAAAAAATCCCGGGGGGGGACGCAAAAATCCCGGGAGGGGGCGAGTTCGGGGGGAAGGCATTTTCGGGTGGGGGAAGGTCTATTTCGGGGGGCCCCCCTCCGCCCCCCCCCCTGTAAAAAATACCCTGGTGTTGACAGGCAAGCCTTGTGGGACGCTTTGCCTAGATTTGGCATTTATGGCAAATTAAATCGTTTAGTCCAAGCTCTCCATCGTGATACAAGTTGTTCCGTTAAAGTATACGATGAACTTTCAAGATGGTTCTCTGTATGGACTGGTGTTCGCCAAGGCGGCATCCTCGCTCCATTCCTTTTCAACTGCTACATCGATGTCGCAGTCAGAAATCTGCTACTACCAGGATGATTGCGGGGCCACGATCCGGTTCCGTCACGGTAATCGGTTTTCCCCGATGGCAAACGCAGGAAGAGTGAACCTGACTTTCTGGATACCATCATGGCCCTGTTGTATGCAGACGACGCGGCAATAGTGGAAACTACCTCGGCTGGTCTCAACCGTGCTGTCGAAACCTTTGTTGAAATATGCTCTAATCTGGGTCTTGAAGTCAGTTGCCCCAAAACTAAGACAATGTGCTTCTCAAACCAGCCAAATAATCCAAACTGTCGTATTGGGGGACAGCCTATCGAGATGGTCGCCACATTTAAATACCTTGGAAGTGTATTCTCTCATGACGGACGCCTCGCTGATGAAATTACCAACAGAATAAGACTCGCAGGAGCCTGCTTTGGAAAACTGGCTAGCATCTGGGATAATCACGATCTCAGCCTGCATGTTAAGCTGAAGCTATTAAAATCATCAGTCTTATCTATCCTACTATATGGATCGGAGTGCTGGGCTGCAAACACCGTAGACCTACAGCGCGTAGAGGTGTTCCAAAACAACTGCATGCGCCGAATCCTCGGGGTTACACTGCTAGATCGGATACCGGTGTCTCCGCTCCGATGGATTCCGCTTTGCCGCAGTGGAGCGGCTTACCGAGCGAAGAGAAGATGGTTCCGTCTGGATTATCACTCCGAAGCTCAACACAAAATGGAATTCAACCCTGTGGTTTTCCCGCTGTCCAGCACCCCAACCTGCCCCCGGTGGACCGTCGGGTTTTTGGTAGGAGGGCCCGGTAGACCGGTGTACTGGGCCCTCCTTCTTCTCCTAGCCGGCGACATCGAGAGAAACCCCGGTCCCCCCAATCCCAGATGGCCATGCGCTACATGTGGCCAAGCTGTCCGCCGGTCCCAGTACTCCATCCTATGCACTCTGTGCAATCAGTGGGCTCATGCGGGCCGATGCGCAGGCCTGTCTGTTCACGCCTTGAGGTCCCTTTCAGATCACCAAATCAGTGAGTACGCCTGCCCGTCTTGTTCTACTCCTCCAGTGGCAAGGCAACCGACGCCAGTGACCCCTGGCCCCCTCAACACCGCTGACCGGGCCGGTCCCCCCAGTCCAGCAGACCCTCCCAACCAGCCCAACTCCCCAAATCAGGTCAGCCCTCCCGCCCACACCCCTGGTCCGGCTGTCAGGCCAAATCAACCTGACCGCCCCCACCCATCTAACCCTCTACCTCAGGGGGCACAGTCGCCTGGGCTGCCGCCCAAAAGGAAAGGAACATTAAGGATAATGCAATGGAACATTGGGACAGTCACTACAGCCAAGAAGGCTTTCCTGGCCAAATACTGCAATGATCTCCAGGTGGACATTATACTACTACAGGAAACCTGGTTGAAACCGGGCGTTGACATCGGACTACCTGGCTTTTCGGAAGAGACCCAGTCTAGAAGGCAAGGAAGGCAGCCGGGTCTTGTCATTGGTGGCGGGGTTGCTACCTGCATCCGCGCAGGTCTGCCCTATGTCAGGAATACCAGACCCTACCTAGCCCCAAACGATACCACCTCTGATCTGGTTGCTGTCGAACTTCAAGCAGCTGGCGGCCCAATTTCTGTTGTCAACCTGTATATACCGCCGATCACCCGTGCTGCTGAGGATGCCCGACAGCAGAATTTCGACCCAGACTTTTTGCCAAGCCATCCACGAACTGTTGTCGCCGGCGACTTCAACTGTCACTCAGAAGCCTGGGACAAGAACCAACCGACTGACCAGAGAGGAGAAGAATTGCTTGACTGGATCGCGACCAATGCAATGGTGGTTGCCAACACTGGAGATCCAACTAGGGTGAACCCACAAACTGGTGGGGTATCAGCACCCGATGTGACCCTCCTGCACTCAGACTGGGACCTGAGAAGTTCCTGGACTGTTTTGGAAGAATCATTATCGGATCATAACCCAATTGTCCTGGATCTACATACTGGCAACCCAGTCCCGATCACCAAGCCCCCAGGTTTCGCTGCTACAAAAAGGCTAACTGGGCAATGTTTGAACAGAAGCTGGATGCTCTGCTAGTGGATGCCAACGTCCAGCAACTGACCAACGTGCACACCCTGAACAAGGTCCTCACCAATGCCATCACCACAGCCGCCAAGGAAGCTGTCCCAACTAACAGAAGGAAACAGCCAAAGCCCTGGTGGAGTGATGAACTGTCAACCATGTTGGTGGACGTTAAGCAGAAGAAACGGAAGATGATTGATACGAAATCTGAGCTGGACCGGCAGGCTTGGATACAGGCTGTCAGAAATCTGAAACAGCAAATCCGTGAAAGCAAACGTCAGCACTGGATGGGATTCGCCTCTACGCTAAGTGCCAGGACCAATCCGGCTGAAGTAATGAGAGTCATCCATGCGCTGGAAGGAAAGAAGGCCGAGAGAAGCTCTGGTCCTGCCATTAAGAAGGGTACGAAGACTCTCGCGTCGGACAAGTCCAAGGCAGAAGGATTTGTATCAGAATATGCAGCTGTAAGCAGATTCCAGTCATGTAAGGAAGACCGGAAAACGAAGAAGAAACTTTATGCCAAGCTGAAGAAGACCTGCAATTGCGAAGAATCCGGAATTCTGTGCATGGACTTCACTCAGACAGAGCTCAGACTAGCCAAACAACAACTGAAACTTGGGAAAGCGGCTGGGCCGGATGAAATTGACAATGAATTGCTCCTCAGGCTCACTCCGCTCGCTGATGCCACCCTGCTAAAGCTATTCAACCTGTCCTGGCACTCCGCAGTTGTACCTACCCAGTGGCGGCGTGCAACTATAATTCCGATCCTGAAGAAGGGCAAGCCAAAGGACCAAATTGGTTCCTTCCGCCCTATTAGCCTTACTAGCTGTCTTGCCAAGTTGATGGAAAAGCTAGTAAAAGACCGCCTCCTGTACTGGCTGGAAAGGAACAACCTTCTGTCCCCTGATCAAGCTGGATTCAGATCCCTCAGAGCCACGGAAGACCAGGTGATCAAGTTAACTCAAACCATCGTCGACGGATTTCGGAGTCGTAAACCGGCTAAACGCACTGTGCTAGCACTCATCGACTTCCAAAGGGCGTTCGACACGGTCTGGCGGACTGGCCTGCTATTGAAAATGGTCAAAAATGGAATTCCTGTGTGCTGCATCAAATGGGTGAAGAGTCTTCTCAGCGACAGAATGGCCAGAGTGAAGATCGGAAGTGACACCAGCAGGTGGAGAACAATGCGGGAAGGAGTCCCCCAAGGCAGTGGACTCTCTCCACTTCTTTTTGTCATTTTCATCAACGATATTGCCCAGGATCTCCCCCCGGGAGTCGAGATCAGCCTCTTTGCAGACGACCTAGCTATTTGGAGTCAGGACAGTAAGCTCGCAGAGGCCTCTGCTAAGCTTCAAGAAGCTCTTGATGCTATAGATCGATGGTCCAAGAAGTGGAAACTAGAAATCAATGTGGGCAAGTCCGAGTATACTACCTTCAGCACATACAACAAGGAAGCGAGTCAGCGATTGAACCTTCGGCTCAGCGGCCAAGATCTGCCCTTCAATCCAACTCCCACTTTTCTGGGAGTAAAGTTCGACAGACTGCTGAATTTTGGACCCCACGTCAACTCCTTGAAATCCAAAGCTTGGCCACGGCTGCAGGCAATGTCTCGTCTTGCCGGCACAAATTGGGGTTGTGCTAAAGAAGATCTCCGGCTGGTTTATTTGTCCTATATCCGGTCCACCTTGGAATACTGCGCCTCAGCTAGGATGCCATGTGCCTCTAGAACCCACCAGCTTTCCGTCGAAAAGATCCAAAATCAGGCAGCACGAATCATTTCTGGATGCTATCGAGCTGCTCCTGTCGAAGCCCTCCAACTGGAGGCTAACCTGATCCCGTTTAGCCTCAGAGCCAATGAACTTACTGCAGCAGCCTACGAAAAGTCTGCCCGGTTACCTCCCAACAACCCAAGATCCAGGCTGTGGCAGCCGCTGGCGGCTGAGCGAAACCTCCAGAGTCAACCATCTTGGAGGCAGAAAGGCAGACTGATGGCGGAGGCCACCGGACTGGCCCAACTTCCTAGAGAGCCACTCTGCGATGTATCACAGCTCCATCCACAAAGTCGATCTATTCCGGTAACCATATATCCCGATCTGCTGGCAGAAACTGTGAGATCAGACGACGCAGCTTTGAGGAAAGCTGCTGCGGAAGCAACTCTCCAGGCTCGTCCCGCTCCCAATATCAGGGTTTGGACGGATGGAGCTGCGAAGGATGGAACAACTGACGGAGGTTCCGGTGTTCTGCTGGAATTCGAAAACGGTCAAGATCCTGTCCAACTCAGCTTTCCAGCGGGCAAATTCTGTTCTAGCTTTCGAGCAGAGATGTTGGCGCTAAGCAAGGCACTAGACTGGATATTCGACAGAGGAGAAGACTTCTGGAAGGACCAAACCATTGCAATCTACACTGACTCCCAGTCACTAACCAAGCTCCTGAAGGCCGGAGTCAGAGCTACATTCAACCCTTTATTCAACAATGTCAGATCCAAACTCACGGAGATCGGCAGGCGTGCAAACTTATACATCCAATGGATCCCCGGGCATGCCGGCCTACGAGGAAATGAAGAAGCAGATTCCCTTGCCAAGCAGGGTTGCTCATTGGCCCAAACCGACGTCCCTGTTGAGTATGGCGACGCCAGAGCAGCCATCAAACGGGCCGTCAAATCCTCCTGGTTGACCGGCATCTCCCACGGCACCACTCTCCAAATCTACGGGACCCGTGGACCAGTGCCGCCGGAAGCGGAATCGGGTCTCGCAAAGAAGGAGCGGGTGCTTCTCTCCCAACTCAGGACCGGCAAATCCCTCCTCCTTGCGCAATATAGACATACTATCAATCCAACCACCCAACCTTCCCCCCTTTGCCCACAATGCGGGGAAGAGGAGGAGGATCTGGGGCATCTTCTCCTCCGATGCCCCAGGTATACTAGATCCAGGTATAATATCCTGGGTCCCTCACCCAACCTCTCTGTCCTCCGGGTTGCCCCTGGCCAGGTGCTGGACTTCTTGCGGGATAGTGGTCTGGTTGCTTAATCAGGCCGCCGTTTATGGATATCCACAACGACCACCAAATCAACAACAACAACATACCGGTGTCTATCCTTCAAAAATGTGTGTAGACTGGAGCCTATTACAACCTTGATACGTAGGGCACGGTTGCGATGGGCAGGACATGTTGCCAGGATGGGAAATACAAGGGTGCCCAAGAGGCTGATGTACGGTTGGGTGGATGGAGGTCAGGCACCTGTCGGCAGACCGAGAAAGCAATGGGCCGGCCTGGTAATGGATGATTTGCGCCCTTTGCAACTGAGGGATTGGTACGAGACGGCCCAAGATCGTACAGAGTGGCGAAGAGGGGTAGTCAATGGACCAGCGGCTTTCATGGACGATTACGTCTGGGCACATAACTAAGTCAGTTACGCTGCGGCTACCCTACACAGGCGAACTTGTAGCCATTCGAATCCTTTTACCAAAACCTACAACTGCTCTTGAGGGTGTTCTTCGATTCCTTACGGTTTAACTGGGCTTATTCTAGGGATTTTTTCTTGGGGGGGGGGGTCCTTGGGGCCCCCCCAAAAGTCCGAGGGGCAAGGAATTTTGGGGGGGCGGAAATTTTTCGAAAAATAGCGCTATTTTTCTGGCATATACTATAAAAGTTGATTTTTATTGCAAAAATAAGCAGATTTAGTGTTGAAAAGGACAAAAATTGAGTAAATATCTCCGGCGAAGCCGGAAAATTTTTGAAAACTTGGCCTTCTGAGCGATTCTTTCAGGGAAAAGTTTGGTACCAAACGGGGCACCCACTTTTTTGGGGGGGGAAGGGTGTTTACGGGGGCCCCCACCCCCCCCCCCCCCACTAGAATAAGCCCAGTTTAGGAGGAGATAACAACGAAAATTGATTTTCGAGGTCCAAAACTGACCATTTAAAAAAAAATCAAATACATATTGCAAGATTTCGAAAGTTTTAACAGCACTGGTCCGTCAGTCAAGTACTGCCCAGTCCATATTCTTAGTCCTATAGTACATATTACGCCCAACGTTATGCTCTCTGTGGCATCTCTTCCTACGCACTGCAAAGAAAATGTGAATTTTTGAAAACCGCAATCAGATTGTTTTGAACACGGATTTCTCTCAACTCATGCAACCGATTAGAAAACGGCTTTATACACGCATTTTTGGGACAATTGCCGAGGGCTATTCTTCGCGTTTTGTCCTTCTGTTCCAGAGAAATAAGCGTCAAAACTTGAAAATTTAGAAGAAAGACAAATTTTACATTTTCCTCAAAATCTTGAGCTTACTTGAACATTAAACATAGCCCTCGGCAAGATGTTTCTTTTGAAGCCTGAGCTGGTCGCTTTTCTTTAGCTTTCCCACACTTCGAGAAATCCATGCTCAAAAATTTTTCTTGTTATTGCATGTCCAAGTCGAAGAGCTGAAATGAGACAGCTGTACTTTACCTTGTTGTAACAAGCACATTCTAAGCTTTAAGATAATATATATAAATAATTATTGTTGCACTCCAAGAATTGAGCAAATTACAGTCTTTCAAAACTTGCTGCAAATACCCGAACCAGCACCTTACGTAAGCTAAAATACGAGTTATTTTGTATTACCATGGTTCGGCCCGCGGCCCGGCCTGGCTCGTGAACTTTGGTCGTCTTCTCGCACAGCCGTAATGCAAGACTCTAGTGTAGTTGCTAGAAAATCAGCGCTATTTTTAGCACATTTTTAGAAAAATTTCGCCCCCCCCCTAAAATTCCACGCCCCTCTGACTTTGGGGGGGAGGAAGCCTCCTCCCCAAGATAAAATTCCTAGAATAAGCCCAGCTTCAGGTCTGAGCGGAGGTGTTATGGTGTCAACATATGCACGTATACGTAGATACGTGCGTACTTTACGTATTTTCCAGGTGATTTTCATTTTAGTAGACTTTTTACTTTTCTTTAATCCGCTCCTGTTAAGTTCTGCCTTCAGTTTTCTGGACAAGTGACGCCAAGTTCGTCTTTGATTCTTAAGCTTTGCAAGGCAATGTTTACTCGATATTCGTCGTGTGCTATCACTCTGTACAAGCATTTGAACGTAATTTACGCTTTATACTGTTTCATTCATGCAGTTTGTTTTGTTTTTATGTTCTTTTTATTTGTTTTGAATATGTATATATATGTATATCTACTATTTACATATTTATACAGTAGTGTACGTATATTTTTCCAAATTATTTATGTTATCCCTTGATTATTTTTCTGAGTCTAGGAAATATGCATCAGATAATTTTTCATTCTGACAGAACTGCAACTTAAGCATCACAGAAAATTTGTAAAGTTGGGTCTTAACTTTGTTTTTGCGTATTTTCTGTTCTTTTTCCCAGGCGTATCCTATTTCATGCTGCATCTCCGTGACTCTTTATTTTTCGATGCTTTTCAGTGCTTTGGAAAATAAAGTGACATGCAATATCATTGCCAGAAAAAATTCTGAGGGGACGAGGGTGGTGAATCAAGAAAAAGCAATTTAGTGATTGTGATCCTTTTTTGTATGTGCAAAGTTTCGGTACAATTAACTCGCTATGCTCCAATGTTTTAAAATACTTTTACCTTCGATGGGGGACACTACATATATACCCCCTTTGCGCCCCCCTCCCGTCCCTAGTGACGCATCGGTTTTGTGCGTATTCTCGTTCGCGATCTCTACTAAACTCAGAAGGATTAATTTGTTGCTACACCTGTTTAGCTTATTAGCCAAGTACGTATTTGGTTAGCTGGCAAGAGCCAGTTATCTGCAACATGACAACATTAATTGCTTTAATTTAGTCGTGCTAGTCTGGCTTTTTCGTAGGCAAAAATTTCTGGAGGGGGGAAGCCTGGGGGGGTATATCCCATGTCCACCATGTCCTGGAGGAGGCACAGATGTCTGGGGGGGGGAAATTTTTGCTAAAAAATATGCAATTTTTAGCCTAGTTTTAAGCTTAAAATAGCTAAAAAGGCATAAAAATCCGGCGAAGCTGGAAAATTTTTTGAAAATTTACCATCAAAACCCTATTTCTCTGTTGACTTTAGAAGTCTGAGGGGGCCGGCAGGCCCTAAGTCGGGGGGAGGACCGATTTCTGGGGGAGCCCCTCCACCCCTCCCCTGTAGGAAAAAGCCAACTAATATTATTCCGATTATATACTGAATACTCTTATGTTGAATTGAGCGGGATAGGAATTTTGTGGAAATCTTGTGAACTCTTTTTGTTAATTGCGCAAAAAATGTGTTTGCTAGAGAGACCTTCAATCACGGGTCATTTTTGTCCTCCGCCAACTGGCTTCAATTCTAGGTCGCCCTGACCCGTCCGGCCGGTCTTAGGGAAAGTTTTTGTACGTGTCTGCTGTCGATTACGTTCGCTCTTCCAATCTCCACCCTCTACACGCAGTAAAATGTATAACCAGTGTGCTATCGAGCCCCAGTAGCTTTGTGTTCCGGTTACATGGTTGAAACTACAACATATAAATTGTTAAATTTAAATGAAAATGTTGAATTTGGATGCAAAGTTATGCGTTGCGTATGTGGTATTGTGGTGTTATTCGTAAACTTCATTTTATATACGTAAGTCATGCAGTAAAGTTGTTATATACGTTTCCCAGCTGTTCTGTCTTTTTCATAGTAGCAATTTCATAAGTTGAAACGTTCTATGGAGTCCCGAAAACATATAAGTATTTGGAACAGAAGACATCTATATTTAAAACTACGTACAGAAACATTCTTCCGCTTGTGCAGATTTTAAATTTTAAAGCGGTATATATAGTTTTCAAGAATAATAATGTCTTTATGTAGCACACACTTGTCAGTTTTTGTCCTAATCTGTATGTATCTGCCGACTGTAAAGTGGTTTGTAATTTTTGAGGCCTACCTACCTAGACCTACCTACTGCTGAGTTGCAAACTTTTTCTCACTAATTTGTGAACCTGTCTTGTTCTTTTGTGTGCCGATAATTTGCTTGCTACACACTTCAGAACAATTTCTCTCTCTGTGCACAGGAGGGAAGCAGAAATAGAGAGAGGGGGATTTTGATTTTTCCTTCGTTCTTTTCACCGAACCGAACACAACACACGTCTTTTTCGGTTTCTTCTTCGACAACCGCTGTTTGTTCTTTCAGATAGATTTGTCGACTCGGTTCGATGATTATCTTAAATTTTAGTCTAAAACTTATATACGTACTTACGCGCATGTTTTTTCTCGTTTGCATTTATTGTGATGAAATTCTGCTTTTGTAGCTTTATGAATTTACTTTGGTTGTTTTGTTGATCTTTTTAAAACCTATATATATATATACCGTATATACATATATACTAATTATTATTTAAACATATATTCCGGGATTTTCGGTTCTGTATAATTCCGTTCCCACCGTAAGAATATTTTTGAAAACGGCCAAAAAATCAGCCTTAAGAAACGAAACCACTGTTAAAAATTGATGCCCATATAGTTTATTTGTGCTTTCGGCAAAATTTTAACAAGAACATCTCCGTTACGAACAACGTCAAGAAATATATATACATGTATATATAAGTATTTTAAGCAATGAAAAGCCTGTGCGCTACTTAAATTCTTATGATGCGTGCCAAGGCGATTAGGTTGCATAGTTTGGGTTTTAGTTTCGACCGCCCAGCGGAAATACTTAACATTCCAGGACTTGCTTTCTTGCAGAGCATAAAGCACCTTCTGTTGTTACGGATGTCCGAACAGAGAATAATTTCTTGGCTCTTCTTTTAAGTAAAACTTGAAAGTTGCATTTCCTGTGAGTGAACGTTATTAGCCTTTGCAGCAAATGTTTTCTCAACCGCAACTACCAATTGCTCCCAATTTTTGCAACGTCATCAAATTGCAAATGTGCTGCTAATTTCCTCTACGACCATTGCATACCTATGTGTTTCCCCGTTTTCCTTTCCTGCTTGCAATCTTATTGAGAATTTAGTTGTGTATTGTCCCGGTCCCAGGACAGGGTCTCCCAGAAATGATGAATTTCAGAGTTTCTCTAGTAAAATATATACCGTATATATATCTTTCAACTTTTGTATAAAGTTCTTAATTTTTTAAAAATAAACTTTAATTTTTGGAAAAATTTTAGGAAAAGTTATTTGTGTGCTTGTGACAATTCTGCAGTTACATCCAGTTACCTCAGAAAATTGTAAATTGTCAGTGAAAAATCTGGTGAATTTCTGTAAAATCACACATCAGTCTTCGTTCATTGACTACTATTTTCTATTCCTAAAATTTTCAACAGAACTGAATTTATCAAAGGTTCTTATTTCTGCCCTCTCTGTCTCCTGCTGATTTGCGTACTGATTGATATATAGCTGTTTTTTTATTTTTAGGACGTTCTTGGTCAAATTATTACGATGCCATTACCCGACCTCCTTACGATAGCTCGAAATCCCTATCCTGGTAAGTTCAACGTTTCAAAGCTGCGATAAAACTGAGGATTGTAGATTGTGTATAATCTTTTTGACTTTTACATTTTGCTTAAAAGTTACAAAGCTTTCCTCTCTCCTGGTGATTAAAACGTGGGACTTTACTTTTGGGCAAAAGTCAAATCTGAATACATTCCTATTCCTTGGTTCTTTTTTCCGATCTTACATATCTACGGGGTGGGAGAGGCGTTTCCTTACTTGAGAATAAGAAGTAGTAGCTGTCTGTATAGGTTATGTTTGCCTCAACAAGTCTGTAAACAGAAATATACAGCTGGCAGCTGGGTAAACAGTTTCTAGAGTGCTCTCAAGTTTTTGTTTATCATGTTTGGTTGTTTTGTTTATATATTTTTCCTAGGATTTTTTCTTATCTTAAATCGTTACACTCAAATATACGCATGGATATAATAAAGTTAGTTTTCAACAATATGCATAATATATACGTATATTTTGATTTTGTATAGACTCATATATACGTAACATATCTTTACTTATGCTTGGATGGTTTGCCGCCGAAACTTATTTCGTACGTAGTTATATATACGTATTTTAAGGTGTATATGCATTTCTTGATCCCACATTGTTTGCTTGTAGTTCTAACATCTGATTTCTTGAGTGCGTCCCACTTGAGTATGAGTCAAAAGACAAACCTTCCCTCCATTTGTGGATATGATACCTTTCCATTCAATGATAACGATGCAGAATTCTGATATTGTGGAAATAGCAGCTGTAGGGGTTTTCTGTGGAACAAAACTAAAATTAAACAAACGTTGCGAACCCCTGGGTTTTTAGGCAAAATACGTGGGGAGGAACGGTAGGGTTTGACCCCTATTTTGGGACAGGTAAAAAGTGGGGGGCTAATAATATGGCCTAACAAGGATGCCCGTGCACCCGTTAGCCACTTCCAGCTCTGATTCTGCTATAACAAACTAAAATGTACTCTAAAAGTATTAAAATAAATAATTTTGTACCACGAAAATTACAATATTTTTTGAAATTTTTGACCAACGATTTTTATGTAAGTATATATGTATATATATATATATATATATATATATATATATATATATATATATATACATAAAGAATTCGTCTGTTTCAGCGATCTTATAGTGAGGGGTCGCGTCGGGGGGACCAAAAAATTCGGGGGAATCCCCCATATTCATCCCCAGTAAGAATTCCTAGAGCTCAAGTCCCAAGCATTGATCCAACCAATTTTTCGTCAGCTTAGTCTATTGCAAACTGAACTTGAGTTTTTATACCGTGACTGTGAACTGGGAAGGGTCGGGAATGGCAGTTGCAAAGTGTCGTGTTTTTGAGTGGTTTTTTGCTTACTTTCCAGCTTTGAGATTAACAGGATTTAAGCTGGAGGCAGGAATTTTCGATTTCAAACTTTATATACTAAATGCATGAACTGTATATATATATATATATACTTGCTCACATAGTGCAAACATACAAGCATTCACAGTGTCTCATAAGTCCGTAGTTTTGTTTGTTACCTAAAGTATATGTGTACGGTATATACAGACTTTTGTTTTTGTGTTAAACCTCTAGCTTTTTGTTTGATTTTTTGAAATCTTACAGTGTGGGGAAATTTTTGCTTTGTTTTTCTTCGTGGCCTCTTGTCACCACTAATCTTATGTTTTTGAGGGGGTCAAGCTTAGTGCCCAGAATGCGTGATTGTCGTGTTGCGTCATTGTTGTGAAAGTTGTTTCAAGTCTTTTCCACCTCTATCTCTTGTTGTTGTAGATATGCATATTATGGTTTGCATTACATTATTTCACTGTATTTTCTTGTTTTCTTGCATTTCTGAAACAATAACAGTTCCTACATTCTTTCTCCTTTATTTTTCTCCTATGTTTTTCCTGTTTTTTGAAAATTTTTAAAAGCATTTGAAATAGAAGTATATATAATTGTTGCAGAAAGGTTTTTGCAAATGTGAAATGAATGAGTGCAATTGCGATTGTGCAAGGCAACACTGTATACTATTGTATTTGATGTTAAAATTTTAATTGTTGATACAAAATGAATGATTCTATACTTTGCGCGGAGTTTAAGGTTACAAGATACTGATACCGTCTTGTAACTGTGTTATTTTGTGGGAGGAAACCGTATTCCATAGATTCTACAAGCATCAATTCCCACTCATCTGCGAGTTTTCACACAAAGCTATATATCTGGCTTATAGTTAGGCAACCTTTGGTGAGGATTAACAAATTAAGGGTTCTCGAAGCCTCCTGCCACATTTATGGAAGGCTCACCCAGAATTCGGGGTATTGAATTTTTTACTAATTGTTACGTTTTTGAAGTAAAAACTGCCAAAAGTCGCTCAAAATTTCTAACTTTCAGGTGTTTTAAAACTACAATACGTTTCGAAAATTCTTTAAAAAGACCGGCGAAACATGAACATTTTTGAAAGCTTCTAGTAAAATGGTGTAAAACTTTTCCCTTTCCTGATTTCTGCGGGGTTTCTCACTCATCTAATGGAGTGATTGGAGGGTCACCTTTGCTGTATACAAAGCCAGGCTATCGTGACTTTTTCAGATCATACGTCACAAATTCGTTTGTGCTGTATCATGTCATGAGCTTATTGAACACAGTGGTTAATAGAAAAATATCAAATCCTCGTTCCTACAAGAACGTCGAAACTATGTAGTGGCAATTGCCAACGATTTACCTTTTACCGCTTTGGTGTTTATACACGCACTCCATTAGCCAGAGTTTATGCAAGTCTGCACTATATATACGTACAATTTAGAATGATGTTGCGGACTTAAGTAAATTTTGACCACCTGATGATGAGTTTTTCTGTTTTTACGTTTTTGTTTTACTAAGCCTTCAACAGTCTCAAGTCTCCAGCCTGTTCTCTGTCATCTAAAATGTAAAGAAGATTATTTGGTGGAATTAGAGGTATTTAGAGGTCGACACGCACACGGGAGCAGTTCAGGATTGTGATGGTGGATTTGGGGAGGGAGATTTAGTGAAGAGATTAGACAGGTTGATACGTAAGCTAACTGAAATCGAGATCCCGAAGCAGATTTCTGTTGCTGATGTACATACTGGAGCTAGCGTTTACGATTATAGGTGTATATACGTACGTACTACTTGCAACTTACGTGTGCATTGCAGTTTGCATCTGCTTGCCACGAACAACATTTCTGGTGGAATTTTGAAATACATATATAAAAGTAAACTTTGGGCTTAATCTTACACTTTGTAGAAGAGGAAGCCACCCTTTAATTCTTCTTCTTCTTGTAGTGGAGTTTTGCAAGAAGCTACGTAGTCAAAGTGTGCGGCGTCTGTCTAGTCGTCGGCTTCTTCAGTCTTAAACTACAGCTGTTAAATTTAAGCTATACAGCTGTGTTGGTTTTCTGTTACCATAGGATTAATAGGACTAAGACTTCAGAGGTTTTTAAGCAGTTTTTCATTTAGTCTTAACTTACGTAGTGTATAGATACATTTTGAGATTGTAGTGTGAATCTTTTATTTTTCTGATCTGATCTTTACAACGTGCGTATTTCTACACTATTGATTGTATATAAACTCATTGCTATCTATTTATTGCCATATTCCTGTTGGTCAACTCAATCGAAAAGGTAAAAGCTAATTCTGCAAGCAAATATATATATATAACTTTTTTATACTCCTGTTGTGTAAGTTTATTAGATTGGCTTGCTTGGTTACGCTTGGAATATTTTAAATAGAAACTATTTTCCCCATTTATTAAGATGTCTGTATCTATATATCTGTAAAATTTCATTCTAGATTGGCCTGTATTGCATATATATTATGTAGTTTTATTATGTACAGTTTCTTGAATGACTGAATGGAATTTTGTGAAAATTTAACGGTAAAATTGTAAAATTAGCAATTTCTCTGACCATACACCGTACTGTGTATAAATTACTGTTAATTCTATGGTCTCGTAGTTCAGATTTTTCGAATTTATGTGAAATTGACCATCTGCTGTCTGCAGCGTTGGTGTGGGTTTTATTTAATTTCTGAAATAAGTTTCTGGATTTGTTTACTGTGTTTACGTATATTAAACGAAAAAAGTGGGGGTGGGGAAAGTGAGCGGAGGAGCCCCCAATTATTGGGGGGAGGGCCAAAAATGGTGGGATAGAATTGGAAAATGCTAAAAGATACAGTGGAAATAGTCTATTTTATATATACATGTACGTACTGCTATAACTAAGCTAAAAAGTGCTCAGAAATTAAGTTTCAGTAGCAAAATGACGATTTTTGACCATAAAATTCCGGTGAAACCGGAAAAAACACTTGAAAATTAAGATTTTGCTCAAAAATCCCAAAAAATCTGCAATTTCTAGGCACTCTTCTTTCTTTCTTTAACTGGATTCTTGTACATCTGGGCTGTTTCTGTGGGGAGGGTGGTGGTCCCCACTCGACCACTTCCCCTCGCCACTCGGTCTTACACGCCTTACACGGCGAAAAAAACGGACCCATGCTAATCTCTACTAGTCAGTCACTATCTGCTAGCTTATCTGTCAGTCCCTTCTTTCAAACATTGCTATTGGAATCGGGAAGTGGTGAAAAGTATATATGGCTGAATGGTTGGACCGATCTATATATTTCTTATTAATTAATGACAAATGACTCTGAATTATATATATACATGGAATGCTTACTTACGTGAAATTAGCTAGAAAATATCAGATAGACAAACCGTTTGATAGATAAATTAGTGTGATAACGTGAAACTACGAGGTTGCATTACTGACCTGACTTATTTTTTGAAACTTTTATGAAGGGCTTTTTGGAGGGCCATGGACGTGAGAATTTTGAAACTTTTTGTGTGTAAAACCTGCCTTTCACAAAACTACTAATTATAGACCTTTTTTAGCTAAAATAGCGAAAATTCTTTTAAAATGTGCCCCGCCCGCTGTAAAATCAGGCCACCGATTCATCGTTATTGAACAACTCACGGTAAATCTCATTTCTTTACATTACGGAGGAAGATACCCATTCCATTCTGCCACCAGCAGAAACTTAGAAGTCTATGAGTGGGCTAGCCATGTCGAATTTATTGTTGTTGAAATCATTGTATGTAATTGAGTAAAGTTTATCGCTGATGCGTTGTAAATTTTTGGATGCTACCTTTGTTTGAAAAGTGTAACATCATATTATACTCATGTATATACGTAATAGATTCTTCTCGAAAACTTTAGCAAATCCGATAGTCTATTATAAAATTAGGTCTCTTAATTTTTTCTAACATTTCGACTATTTCCATATTAAAGAAGAACTAGACTCGCAAAACAATTTGAATCATTGTACAATCGCGTATCTTATCTTGGAATAATTGATCTGTGTTGGGAATATTGTATTTTTTCATGCAGCAGTAACTGTTATCAGTATCAGTTGACTGATATCAGAATCATAATTGATATTTTCAAACTATACACTGAGTGTCTTTAGGGAATACTGTGTTTCCGGATTCCAACTTAAATTTGACCAATTGTTGTTGACCTTTTCCTTAGTTTCTTCCATCCATTAGATTGATAAAATTTGCGGTATCAGTTTCTAGAGAACTGTCTTGAGAACTTTACGCTTTCACGTATAATTTTAATCAAACCAATTACATTGGTGAAATCTGTTTTATTTCCAAGTCTCTGTGTGAATTGTTAAAGTTTCCATTCTGTAATTTTGTATATATATATATATATATATATATACCCTCATTATTGTTTCGCATTCTTTCATTTATACTACATATCACTTTATTTCACGTGTCGATGAAATGAATGCTTTTTGGAGAATATTTGGTTTAAGTGGAAATAACGAAATTTGTCAAATTTTATCGCAAATCATTTGTCAAGTTTTTCTGATACAATTTCTTGAATGACTTTTAAGTCTGTTGTCTTTATGACAATGCTTTCTATGGTTGAGCTTAATTATTGCTGTCATATTATGGGATACTTTCTGAAGTTTGTTTATAAAATATTTCTCTAACTTTGGCTTTTACAGTATCGTAAAATATGACAGTTTTGCATTATGTAACCTTGAGAAGAAACGATTTTAGGGAGCCTATTTATGCAGAATGTTGTTACACAAGAAGTCAGTTGAACAGTTTCTGAAAGTGGCAAACATAATGTTCTGATTGTCAGAGCTTTGTTGGGGGGAATTTTTGCTTCTAGGTCATTTTTCTGTCATTTTGTTGACTTCATGATGGACGCTGAAAGTACGTATTTGAACTGTGTAACACCTGAATTTTGAACATTCCTTTTTTGATGAATAAAGCTTCTCTTTTGACTGTTGATGGTGTGGAGAAGGATGCAAATTTCTTCCGGTTATATATATATAGTTTTCTGTTATGCTTTTTTGTCCGTCCAAATTGTGCAATGCTAATGTTTTTGACTTGCGTATGAAATGAATTTCCTTCACCGTATCTTCAAATTTAGTAGATGAGTAAAAAGTTCCCTCCCAAATCTACCCCAAGCATCACACGATGGAATGAAACCGAGCTCATGGTCAGGAATAGCTAATCCTTTCCCACCTTTGAACCCGGGCGAATCCACTCTGCCGAGCCATTATGTCGTTTATTGGAATTTTAGCCAGCCAGCCATTTTATACTTTGTCTTTTCATTTTCGAGAGTTCATAGGCACGTATATATACCTCCTTTTTTCTGTTTTTCACTCTGTTTTTCTTGTTTCAGATGAGAGTGGTCAGGAGATGAAGAAAATTTTGTTGCTTCTGTTGGGATGCGCTGTCCAATCTGAAAAGAAAGAAGAATTTATTAATTTGATTAAGCAGCTGGAGGTTCCCCTACAGCACGCCATTGCTGAACAAATTAAGAAGGTTTGTTAGTGTCATGGAAGTCAAAATTATTGCTTATTTAGGGGAAGGGTGCATCATGGTATCTGTAGAAGCTTGACACGTAAATACTAAAATCTCTTCATAGCTGCTGGTTTGTGCTGGTTTCGTTTATTTACATACCTATTGACAAACATACCTCATTGTTGTATGGTTGTTTTGTGCCTTTTGCTTGATTTAATGGAAATAGCTTATTTTATACAACCCTTAAAACTCATTCCGACACAATTTTCCCCTTCCAAAAAGTTGGTTATCTTCTAAAAAACCTTGCTTTCGGTACCAAAATTTCAATGAAAAGATCGTTCGGAAAGTTAAAATTTCAAACATTAGCTTGCAGTCTTCGCCGGCAGATTTTTTCCTCAGATTTTTGTCTATTTGACAAGTCTTTTCATTTCTAACTTTCAAAATTAACTTTTACAGTACTTATGCTGTCACAGTACGGATGCTATTATAGGGTACTTTTTTAGATTTTTGAGAAAATCACTTAGAAAGCATCGCTTATTTTTTATGTTGAAGCTAAATTGCAATTATTTATGCATAAGTTTCAGGTTACTAGTGACGTTGATTGTGTACTGAACATTCAAGCCCTGGAACTGAACCCAGAGGACGCGGTCACTGCCCGGGTCCTTCAGCAGCTTCAACGAGTGGTGAAGGAACGCGACTCTTTGGCCCAGGTAGTTGTTTCGTATTTATTTTCATTTTCTGGCCGCTTGTACGCATCAGCATCGTTGTGACAGATGTAATATATACCTGTTGTATGTGGACGCGGCTTCGGGCTTGGGCGGCCGCGTAGCTATATAACGTCTTTGTAATAAAGAATAATGTATACTAACACGGCGTGATTTGCTCGGGTTAATTTAAAAAAAATGAATCGTAATGAATGGGCCTGATCGAAAAAGTGAGCGCAAAAATTGGTACAGTTATCTCTTGCAAACTATCTTACAGGGGCTTTAGGCCCGTCAAATTCAAGTTTTGACCTTTGTCTGGACACTGGTTCCTTCTTTAAATTAAATTTTTAGAACTAATTTTAAATAAAATCTTTTCTTGTTTTGCTCAACTTTTTGGCTGTTTTCTGTAGCCGTATTATGTAAGACTTTGTTATTTCATAATCCATAAAGTTTAGAATGATCCAATTAAAACAGTTCAGTCAACAGTCAAATTAAAATTTTTGAAATTTTTGACGCTTTTCTAGTCCATAAGTACTGAACCGAACTTTTTCCTTTATTATTTTACGACTGCAATCAGCAATCACCTAAACGTTTTAATTGACGAAATAGAAGGTGTTGGCACTACCTTTGACATTTCGCACAGGTTTGATTCGTTATTCGGTGTTGCAAAATTTAACGTTTGAACGATTCGCTAATTTTAATTTGATAACCCCATTCTACTTAAATAATTTGTCAAATCTCTGTTTGAGTAGTTTGTTTACAAGACTTCTAAAATCTGTGCCGCCCATGAAATATTGTACATAGGATTTTGTCAGTTGTGTAGAAACGAAAAGAGAAAATTTAAATCTTTTTTCTAAGTTTTGGTTTTTCTAGGTTTGTAATCTGTTTTCAGAACTAGTTATTAGTTTTTTATAAGGCTCGTATTACTTTTTTCCTCCACATATTTCTACACTCCCAGTAAAATTTCAGCATTTACCAGTTCTGGCCCATGCGTGTATAATATACGTAGAATAGTTTTTAATTTCTTTTGAAGTTTTGCAAAGTACCGCCGGCAGCGCATAAGAATTGTTGTCATTTGAAATTGCCTTGTTGACCGCCCGGAGCGATGCATACGGAGGCAGTTTGCAGTAACTCGCAAAGTTTTTTGTCTTCTACTGTGAAACTCTAACGAGTTCTATTCGACCACACATTAGTCACCGTTTTTGCTTTCTTTCTACGTCTTCTCTATTCAAGTTTCTTGTCTTGTCTTGTCTTGTTTCTGCCGTTTCCTGTTTGAGGGAAAATTTTGAGTGAAAGATTTTTCATTGAGGGCCGGTTTTCCCCCTTGCCCGACCATCAAAATTGGAAGTAGAAATTCAGGAATGTGACAGCTGTTTTGGAGAATTTAGCAACTTTCTAATTCATACTTACAGCGCGGTGTGACGTACTGTAATTTTTAAAAACTTTCGACTCATTTGAGCATAAAATTTGATTTGACAGAGGGGCATTCAGTTGTGATAATATGACGAATAGTTTCCACTACTACACTCACTATGAACATTGTTGTAACTGCTTTACATGCATTCTTCGAGTCAACATTAGTCTTGATTTTTTGACAGCTAGTAAACTATAACTCTATATACTCCAGCGCACGCGTGATGTGCTCTTTGTATTGTAGTTAATGCTGGGTTAGCTTGATAGATTGCTCTACAAATGCAGACAGAATTTACCATAACAGACTGTGGTTACAAAATTTTAAAATTACTTTTTAATCCATAGCAAGCTGTGATGGAATACTGGGTAGGGTTGGGTTGGTAGCATTCTGGAACTTAGCCAACTTTTTGTTCAGATTTTTAGTCTAGTAATGATTGAATTGAAGCAAGTAGTCTGAGTGGAGTACAGACTCGACATTTTATAGCATTCCAGTTTAAGAGCAGCGAATTCTGTTAAATATGATTTACGATAGACACTAGCGCAGCCAGAAAAATTTTTGAGGAAGTAGTCCTAAAAGTTTCAGAAATTTGGTGATGCAGATTTCAAGTGTCAGTGAAATCAGTAGTATTGGGGGCTCATCTCGTGTGAAATTAGTGTTGTAGATGAAACGTTTACTGAACGCTAAAAATAGTTTTTTGTATTAGACTACGGGGACCGTTACCCTGTCTACGCGTCTGATTATGAATTTGAGCAATCGGACCTGAATTTTTATTTATAATAAATTTTCTGGCATTTTTTGGGTTTTGAATGTGGGGGGGAAGTGGTATAAAATAGTAAAAGTAAAAATGGGGCGAGTCCAAGGTATAAAGTACCAAAATTTTTAGCGAAAAATTAGCATTTTTTAGGTAAAAACAAAAAAAACTCGCTGTTTTTAAGCTTAAAATTAACTTATAAGTCCATAAATTAGCTAAAAATTCAGAAAATTTTTGAAAATTTGACCTCAAAAACCTAATTTTTCGACACTTTTGGGCGACCCCCAAAAAAGTGGGGGGGCTTGCCGAAAAGTGGGGGGGCGCTTTCGAAAAGTGGGGGGCCCACCCTCCACCCCCCCCCCCACTAAAAAATGTCAGATTTTTTGGGTATTCGGATCAGCACATCTTTGCTTCCAAAGTCTGCCCCCAGGATTTGAAAATGTTAATCCCCTCTATTTATTAAGATTCCCACGAGTTTTAATCAGCTGAAAGTTGTGGCATTTCTGCTGCTACTGTATCAATTACTAGTACTTAATTAGGTTCACAACGTTTAACTTGCACCCAACCTTTGAGAAAAATGTACAGAATAATTGAGCTATATTCTCAGTTCTGTTTGCATTTCTAGACTTTCGTTTACTCTGTTTTGCCTTTCTCAGTTTCTTAATCGTGTAGATGTTTTTTGTTGAAGTCTAATCTACGCAGCTGTTTTTTTCTATTTGTTTGTTTGTCTGTCTGTAGAACGTCCTGGATTTGCATCAGGAAAGCGAAGGGAGTGACTCTGGTGGGAGTCAGTCCAGCGGGAGCAGTGGCGAACTCTATAACCATAAACTCCCGGAAAGCCAACAGCATGGTAAGAGGCATGACTCTATATTCTGGAAAATTGTGTTCAGGGGGATGGATTTTTTGTTATTAGATTTCTTTATTTGATCATAAAACGGTTGTGAAGGTTGCATGGTGAAGAGAAGCAATGGGAAATGATAAAGTTGTCACGTGCTTGTATGGAAACGGTACCATGTCATTTACATGTGTATAAGTATATGCGTGTTCGATGAAAGTTTAGTATAACAAAACATTTCGAATTGCTTGTTCAGTGTAATGCTTAGGTTTTGTAGTTGTGGATTCCGCTTTAGAAATGTGAATTAATTTCGCGAATAAACGCAAATTTAAAAATTGATCTGTCGCTCATGTTTGGGCTAGTTTTTGCTAGTTTTTTAAGCCTAAATGAGAGCGTTTGTGTGTTTGGAAAATGGCTGCTTTGCTTTTGGAAGAGTTAGGTTGATATATATTTTGAGGTTAGCATAAAATATTTGCTTGTATGTTAGCTTGTGTTCACCACGCGGTGTTTATTTTATTAGAGATATAGAACCTATCGGTGCCAGATTGCGGCCCCATGGCCTTAAAGGCAGAGAGTAGCTCAATTTCTAAGAAATTTAACTAATCGCGAAGTTAGGATACAAACATATTAATGTAGTTTTCGTAGAGCCAAGTAATCATCTTTTGTTTCCATTCATTTTTCACCTGGAAAGTTGCAAACTTATAGCAAAAACTGTAAAAACTTCTGAATATTTAGATGACTGCAGACCTCGGTGCATCCCTATTGTTTATTGTTAAGTTAAGTAGTGTAATGTAGTGTAGTAGTGTAGTAGTTAATTGTTAAGTAGTGTTAATATTATATATAATTGCTGTAGCGAACCCGGCTATCCGTCCTTAACTGTCCGCTAAATGGGCACCACTGCGGTAGCAAGGTAATCGGGGCCTAGGCAGAAGAGTGCTTCCCCTTCCACGGATGCAGTTACTGTTTGAGGTGACACTCCTGGCGCTACGGCTGAGGGTCCGGTGATGAGCACCGGCACCCAAAGTTCTGTGGCAGAATGGAGATAAGCACGCGGGGTAAAAACTCCAGGGGTAAAATCTAAACCTTAACCTTAATATTATAGTTGGCATATTAATTGCAGATATCTTTCTTATGCAAGAAAACAGACGATAGTAGAGATGAGATCAGGGCCGAGAAAGCCCGGCCCGGGCCGGGCCGCGCAGACCTGCTGTCCAGTCAGGGCCGGGCCGGGCCGGGCCTGAGCAAAAATTAGTAAGGGCCGGGCCGGGCCGCGCAACTCCCAACGAAAAAGCCCGGCCCGGCCCGGCCCTGTCCGGCCCTGCCAAGCCCTAACGTTTTTTACATATTAATTTGTTGCACATGTACACTTTCCAATTCTTATAATTGTGTTTGCCTTCCTAACTTCAAATTTCTTGCTTTCTTTGCACCAAATGAGACTGCATGTGCCAAGTATTGTTTGAGTTTGCATACGGTTTTTCGAAATTTTAGTTGATAATGAGTGCCTGTTTGTGTTTGTTTATGTCTGCTTTTGAGTAACAAAAACTCAACCTACTATGTAACTATATTTTAAACTCACTAAAACAACAAACCAGTTCGGTAATTCGACCTCGGGCTAATTTATTCTTCCGATTTATTATTCTCTTGACTAATTTCCTTAGTAGGGTGGAATTCTGAAATATTCGTTATGCATAATTGATTTGAGAGAACATGTATATACTTTGGGTCCCGAAAATAAGAGAGTGAGATAAGATACACATGATTTTACACGTTTCAAAACGCCATAGAAGAATTTTTTTAAAAATCAGGGCTTTTCAGGGCCGGGCCGGGCCGCGCAGATCTAAACGGCGCTCAGGGCCGGGCCGGGCCAGGGCCTGAAATTTTTGACACAGGGCCGGGCCGGGCCGGGCAGACCTAAAATTTGAGCAGGGCCGGGCCGGGCCGGGCCTGAAAATTCGGCCCTGATCTCATCTCTAGACGATAGTAACTGATTTGCTTACCTTAACCTGAAACTTGTAATGATTTTGCTTGATTGGTGTCAACTACACTTTAGATCGGTTGTTTTGGATTAGCCAGTTAGCCTTGTTTGTTAGATTTTACTAGCTCGCGCCGCTTCCTTGCGCTCCTTGCCGAATTTATTTTATCTTTGAATTTGGTTTACCATTACTGTTTCTTCTCCTGCTGTTCCTTAAGTCTTGAGGTGCATTCATAGTCGCAAACGCATTGAGACGCGCGTCGACGCAACAGATTATAGCATGCCGTTTTAACCGTTTAAAATCAGTTGTAACGAATTCATGCTCACGAACGCATGCAGACGCTTCCATACGCCCGTCGACGCGCGTCCACGCGCGTCTGCTTGCGACAGGAACTATGAATGCAGCTTTAAGCTATAAAAGATATTTATTCAGCAGCTGGGTACATGAAATGAGTTAAGCCGGGCATGAGCCAGGTCGGTCAAGCCGACAAAACAAATTTATGTCTGTTTAGCTACGTATGAAGGGAACAAATTGTGACAGTCGACATTAACATAGATTTGCTGATACGACAATTTAAATATGATAATTGTAGCTCTCCTTTAAAGATATTTTCTTCACACAGTTTTCCTGAATTCTTTTCTATTCACCGATATGTGCAATTGGACAAATTTCGATTGTTAAAAACCAATTTGATTGCGCGATGAAAAAACGCGTGTTTAACCTGACACAAACTTTTATTGTTGCATGTTTTCTCCTCCCTGCTGCTGTGAATTCTAGCAAATGCAATAGTTTAAACTGAAATTTACGTGTGTTATTTTGGAGAAAACTACCATTTTTCTTTTCATTTTCCTCTTTTAAAAGCTCTTCTCCCCTAAAATTAGCCTTAACAGTGCAGGATTGATTGTGGCTGAGTTTGTTGGTGTATATTCAGATTTTGCGCACATTATTTACGTACGTACGCATCTGTGTAAATCAGCAAACAAAGTTAAGAAGTGTAAAACTGGGATTGCTTTCTAATGAAATTGTTGATAAAATTTGGTATGGAAAAGTTGGAAATGGGGGGGCGACTAAGAATGTTTGTTTATGAAGATTTTCAAATCTAAGCTATATATAAGTTGGCTGCGTGTACATGTTGGAAATTAAGTCGCTGTTTTGTAGTCGAAATTTTTGAAGCTACTAGAAAATTGTGAAATTTACTAGTTAGTTGACCCCCCTCGTCTGAGCTGTGTGCTTTCTTTCTGTATCAGTATTATTTTGAAATTTGGTCAAAATTCTTCTATGCCATTTCATTTGTCATGTGTCCAGTCTCAGAAGTCACCCACCACAACTTTCTATCTTTCTTTTTCTGGACCTTTCCTTATCGATACTGGTTCGGCGGCTACTCTCGTCTGTCGTTGTGTGTTTGTAGATTTGGAAAGAGTAGACATTCTCAGTCTGCTATTAATTTTAAATTTAAACTTAAATAAAGTTTATTCCCATTTTTTTGTATATTTTCATTCAGTAGACAGTAGACACTATTTTGTGCTTTATTGCGGAATGTATATATTTGTTGAGCGTATTTATATAAAATTATTTGGCTGTCTGTACCCGTCTGTACACGAAAATTTAAAATTGTATCACAAAATACACGTTGTTGTCCAAATTCACACCTTTCTGTTACTTTCTCTTTCGAAGTGGTCAGAATAACATTCTCTTGAAGAAAGTAGCTTCTTAGAAGATATTTTGTGACTTTTATGGAAACAATGGAAATCTGGCATGCAGAATGAAATTTGGTTTTTAAGTCCAACCGTAGGCCAGGGAATCAAAATTCATTGTGTGCAGGCCTTTTGGGTTTAAAATTTTAATTTTAGGTTTTTTCTAAGTTTAATTACAGATGTTTTTGTAGGTAGGTTACTATATATATATATATATATATATATACACGTATATATATATATATATCGTCATGCGTATTCGTGTGGATGCGCGTGCCTGAACACTGTCTGAGAGAAAAATATAATATTTAAACCTGTGAAAAAGAAGTTGACACACAGTAAAATCGTTAACACTGTAATTACAGTGATTCGTTATTTTAAATTTTTTCGAAAATCCATCCCAGTCTATAGTCTTTCCCGCTTTATAGCTCTTTTTGCAGTTTGCCGACAGTGGATGTTTTAACAGTTTTGGGGTCTTTTTTCGTCTAATGTTTCAGTACGTATACATACGTACGTGTATGCAGATCATTTTCTGCAACCAAGAAAATGAGTTTTCTAGTTTGTTTCAATTGCAATGAAATGGTGCTAATTTCTTTCAAGGTTATTTGCGTTTATTGAGCATTTAGTGAGAATTTTATACGGTTTGCACTATTGTTTTGTGAAAAGCCCATAAAATGTATATAATCATTGCGAAATGTTATATCATGTACTCAACCCCACATCGTTCCGCTTGGTTTGCTGCTGTCATTGATAGGAAATTTAACTGTTTTCCCCTTGAATATTTCAATGACTCTTTTGTTTGTATTCTATTTATTGGAATTCTAAACATTGCTTGTGTAGATTTTCTGGCATACATAGTGGCTTATTTTTAGGCTATCTTTGTGGGGGTCTCATCCAACTGTGGGGTCCATATTTTTTAAAATTTATCTCAAATTTTACGTTTCTGTATGCATACCAAAAATCATTAAACGTGGTAAATTTTGGCTTTTTTAATCAAATATATATTATGTAGGGGCGCGATAGCGCCCCTACATAATATGGGTATAAAGGCGTCTGCGCGGCCCCCTGGAGACAGTGTTGGCCTGGTGCCAGCTAATTAGAGGCCCGGGAGGGGTAAAAAGGTTACCATCGTAAAGTACTCGAGCAGTACTACAAGCATCACCATACTTTTGGTTAAAATTCCAGACTTCGAAATTTTGCACTGGGCGGGAGTTACCGTGCGTTTGTTTTTTTTCTCGGTTAATAACGCTTTTCGGAAGTGCTTATGTCAGCGCAGTGTTGGAACGATATGGGCATTTTGGTCCTATACTACTATTATATGTTGGTAGGCATGGTCCTCCCATGCAACCTTTTTTGGTCATTTTGGCACATTGCCAATTTTGGCTCTGTGCCAAGGTCCCAAAATCGGACTTTCGCTATTTTGGCACTTCGGTTGTGATCGACTTTTTTCACAGGTTAGCAGCTAGATCGGTTTGGTTTGTTTTATTTGAATATTTCGGACTATGCGCGGAATGTAACGAGGGGGATTTTTTAATTTCGCTCTGGAGCTTTCAGGAGATGGGCCCAAACTTTGCATTTTTTGGCCTGTTTTGGCGAAAAGTTTCTTAGTCCCACTTTTACAAGAAATGGCCTAAAAGTCACTAAAAATGGCGTTTTTCGGCCTTGGGGTGGTACCCACATATAGTAAATCGGGGTCGGTGAAAACGATGAGCATACTGCTGAGGTCGGTGGATGTGACCCCTGACCCACAGCGCCCACCCACAGGGGGTCCGGTGTGGGTCAAAAATGAAAGTCTTCAAAAGTGGTCAAGTTTGGTATCAAATGAAAGCCCTTGGCGAGGCGATCAACTTTTGTCATTATGCCACCCACAAAAAGTGGCCCCACCGACCTGTGGGTGTGTGCCCCACCCACAGTGGGTCCGGTGTGGGTCAAAAATAAAAGTCTTCAAAAGTGGTCAAGTTTGGTATCAAATGAAAGCCCTTGGCGAGGCGATCAACTTTTGTCATTATGCCACCCACGAAAAGTGGCCCCACCGACCTGTGGGTGGGTGCCCCACCCACAGTGGGTCTGGTGTGGGTCAAAAATGAAAGTCTTCAAAAGTGGTCAAGTTTGGCATCAAATGAAAGCCCGTGGCGAGGCGATCAACTTTTGTCATTATGCCACCCACAAAAAGTGGCCCCACCGACCTGTGGGTGGGTGCCCCACCCACAGTGGGTCCAGTGTGGGTCAAAAATGAAAGTCTTCAAAAGTGGTCAAGTTTGGTATCAAATGAAAGCCCTTGGCGAGGCGATCAACTTTTGTCATTATGCCACCCACAAAAAGTGGCCCCACCGACCTGTGGGTGGGTGCCCCACCCACAGTGGGTCCGGTGTGGGTCAAAAATGAAAGTCTTCAAAAGTGGTCAAGTTTGGTATCAAATGAAAGCCCTTGGCGAGGCGATCAACTTTTGTCATTATGCCACCCACAAAAAAGTGGCCCCACCGACCTGTGGGTGGGTGCCCCACCCACAGTGGGTCCGGTGTGGGTCAAAAATGAAAGTCTTCAAAAGTGGTCAAGTTTGGTATCAAATGAAAGCCCTTGGTGAGGCGATCAACTTTTGTCATTATGCCACCCACAAAAAGTGGCCCCACCGACCTGTGGGTGGGTGCCCCACCCACAGTGGGTCCGGTGTGGGTCAAAAATGAAAGTCTTCAAAAGTGGTCAAGTTTGGTATCAAATGAAAGCCCTTGGCGAGGCGATCAACTTTTGTCATTATGCCACCCACAAAAAGTTGCCACGTTACTATCGTTGTTTTCATTCATATCAGCGAGAAAACAAACGATTTGTAACACTTTTTGACTTTCGAAAATTCAAAATTTTGGTCAAAAAATTTCAAAAATATACAAAATTTCGCTAATTTTTGGCCCCGGTCGGTACCGGGGCCTGACCCCCGGGGCCGGGGCCTGACTACCGGGGCCGGGGCGATCAACTTTTGTCATTATGCCACCCACAAAAAGTGGCCCCACCGACCTGTGGGTTGGTGCCCCACCCACAGTGGGTCCGGTGTGGGTCATAAATGAAAGTCTTCAAAAGTGGTTAAGTTTGGTATGAAATGAAAGTCCTTGGCGAGGCGATCAACTTTTGTCATTATGCCACCCACAAAAAGTGGCCCCACCGACCTGTGGGTGGGTGCCCCACCCACAGTGGGTCCGGTGTGTGTCAAAAATGAAAGTCTTTAAAAGTGGTCATGTTTGGTGTCAAATGAAAGCTCTTGGCGAGGCGATCAAGTTTTGTCATTGTACTAGCCACAAAAAGTGGCTCCACCGACCTGTGGGTGGGTGGCCGGCGTGGGTCAAAAATTAAAGTATTCAAAAGAGGTCATGTTTGGTATCAAATGAAAGCCCATTTGCTCACATTTTCCCTGCCTATTGCATTGTTCAAGCTCCTTATCTGCGTTAGCTCACTGCTGGAAAGGGAACCTTTAAAATGACAGAAGGACAAGTAATAAAAATGCTCCTCCGGAGCATGAAAAAGTAATATGGGTAGTGGTGAGGTTGTAAAATCAAGAGAGGACTAGTCTTAAAAATGCTTAATATGGGGCTAGGTTCAAAAAAAGAAGAGGACTAGGTTGTGGGCGAATTAATATGGGCACAGCTTCGCCGAGCAACCCTTATTCGCGGGCTTTCACGCTTCGCCATGGCGATTGTCATATACAAAGCAACTAATGTCAGTCAATAATTACAATTCCAGCAGTTATATATACGTAAACTATATAGTATATAATTTGGTTGTGCTGGACTACGGCAAGCAACGAGAAAAAACCAAGGCTATGATTGTAACGCTAACGGTTGAATGGAAATAGAGGATCGTCGGAGAGAGTCCTGATCCTGAAGTTATTGTTGAAACTTTTCTTGTAAATGGTTAAAACGCTCAGTAGATAAATATTATATAAGAGTTTATCGAAAAAATGTTTGCTTCCACTAAAACTCGTTTATCATAGTCGTATATTATTTACGTACCGTAACTAAATCTGAACACTGGTACGTATACATACATATGTAATATGTATAACTTTCCCTCCTCCCATCTCTTCCATATATATCCTATTCGCCCACAACCTAGTCCTCTTCTTTTTTGAACCTAGCCCCATATTAAGCATTTTTAAGACTAGTCCTCTCTTGATTTTACAACCTCACCACTACCCATATTACTTTTTCATGTCCGTGTTGGTATTACTTGTATACAAGTAACAAAAAATGCTCCGCACAAAAGAGGATAATATGTGTGTGTTGGCTGTGTCTATATTATATATCGTTTACATTCCGGGTGAAGAAGTAAAGACAAAGTTTCATACGCACGTGACGTTATTTGGCACAGCAAGTTTGGGTGGGTGGCTCCATGACAAAAGTTGTTCCGTTCGCATAGGACTTTCATTTGACACAAATTTGACGACTTTTGAAAAATTTTATTTTTGACCCAAAATCGCCTAAGGCCCCACCCCCCCCCCCCACCCCACTGTACTGCCACTTTGGGTCTGCAAGTCTAGGACAAACGTTGGTCAGCTGACTTAGGGCTTTCAGTTGGTACCAAGTTTGACCACTTTTGAAAATTTTCATTTTTGACCGAAAATCGCCAAGTCCCCACCCCACCACACCACAGCACTACTACAGCCACTTTGGGTATGCAGTTCTATGACAAAAGTTGCTCAGCTCACTTAGGGCTTTCATTTGATACCAAATTTGACCACTTTTTGAAAAATTTTATTTTTGACCCAAAATCGCCCAAGTCCCCGCCCCCACCCCACCACAGCACTCTACAGCCACTTTGGGTGCACAGTTCTATGACAAAAGTTGCTCAGCTCACTTAGGGCTTTCATTTGATACCAAATTTGACCACTTTTGAAAAATCTTATTTTCGGCCAAATGACCCCACACCTGACTGACCCTTCAAACGGCAAACAGGAACCAGCACAGCAAAATAGGTACGTTAGATGGCAAAACGGATGCGGGGATTAGATGGGCGCACCAGAAAATCCCTATAGACACATTTTTGAGAGGCCAGGTAAAGCGTACTATGGACCTCTTGGAAGTCGGTTCCGACTTGACCCTTCCGACGGCAAAGTAGAACCAGCCCAACAAAATAGGTACGTCGGACGACAAAACGGATACCGGGAATGAGCTGGGCGCACCAGAAAACCCTTTTTCGCTCCCCCCCCCCCCCCCCCCCCCCCCACCCCCCTCCTAAGCTCACGGCGACTTTGCAATCAAAATTTAAAGATAAAATAAGTTAAGCACAAAAACAAATGATTCTACTGTGCAAATATAGACAATAGTCTTGAGAGCCACATCGGTAAAGCCTACTATGGACCTCCAGGAAAATGTTACTCGACTTCACACAAAAACTCCCGACGGCAAAGTGGAACCAAAAATTTCCTCGTATTTTTGCCACATAAAATTAAGACTACAATTTTTAAACACGATAGCAAACAAGGCAACCCGCGTACTGAACCCAACTTTGGTATTGTCTGAAGCAGGCAATCTGAGAGAGCAGAAAACAGATAACTGCGTTTAAGACCAAAATTTGAAAACAGTACGTAATAACATCATTATAAAACATAGTTTACTTCACGAAGAAAGAATTTGTTTAAACAACAGCATAGAACCGTCTATTCAATTTGTTTCAAGACTGCACATTCGATAAGCAAATAAAAACTGTTTTTCTCGTAACTTTTGTACCTAATTATTCCTCTTACAGGGAACAGGTTAGAAAGAGCGCATAATTTTGTCAAGGAAGGTGGGTACAACCTGTGGAAGGACCAGCGATGGGTGGTACGTAACTGACGTAACAAAAAAGCACCATGGATTGTCCTTCGGATCTTTTCATCAAAGCCGTCAGGCCAGATCCGCAAACCTAGACCAAATGAGCTGAAATTTGGTATGGGTATGCTTTCAAACACGCTGAGTTGAAATAACGCAAAATTTTTCCATTTTTCGTTATTCGAATTTTTCGATTTTGTAAAGGGGACAAAGGGGACCGAAAATTTTTTGGTCTTCGATTTTGTTGGAAAAGTTGTATTCAGGGGTTTTCGGGGTCGAAAAACACGAATCTGAAATCCGCATTTCGATTCAGCTTTTCGTTAGCTTAGTATAAGCTAAAGTTTGTAAGTTTAAGATGTAAGCTCATACAGAGCTAACGAAAAGCTGAATCGAAAATCGGATTTTAGATTCGTGTTCAGCGACCCCGAAAACCTCTGAATACAACTTTTCAGCAAAATCGAAGACCAAAAAATTTTCAGTTCCCCTTGGTCCCCCTTACAAATCGAAAAAAAAATCGAATTTCGCGAAATCAAAAAATTTTGCTATATTGAACACAGCGTGGTCGAAAACATACCCATACCAAATTTCACATCATTTGGTCAAGTTTTGCGGGATCTGGAGCTTGGGGGTTATCCTGAAAAGATCCCGTCTTCTTACTCCCATCAACGAAAAGCCTGAATAACTCCTAATCTCGCTCCCATACCCCTCCTAAAATGACCAAATTTACCGTTTTTAAGTTTTTTGTATCTTATTCCCGACAATGCAGGACAAGTTTAAGAAATTTTCACTATATATATCATAGGGGTCGCGGCAGCGACCCTTATAATTAATATGTGTGAAAAGTGGCTGGAGACAGTGTAAAATAAGCTGCACAGAAGCTGCACAAAAATCCTGCGCCGATTTCATGCGCAAATTGTAGAGCACATCGAGTTTAGTATATATATCTGTGAAGTTTCAGCCCCGTATCACTTACCGTTAAAAAGTTGCGCCCCGGACAGGTTATGGCGGCGGTGTTTTTTTCCGGTTTCTCCTATTTGATGGTTGTATTGTACATAATGTTCGTCGCTTTCACGTGAACTGCAGCGGTGGGCCAACCTAAAGGGCTATAGGGTCTAGTAGTACCCTCTAAAGAATTTAAGAATCACAACTTTTTTGCGCCGCAGCTGCGCCACAGCGCCGCAGTGGCGCCGCAAAGTCGGCTCATAGCGAAAAGTGACCATTTTTGTGGTCGTCGCTCAGGTCGAACGTTACGATCTGGAGCTGATTTCTTTCTATATTCAGAAATTACATATATTGAACTAACTAACGGTCCAGGTTGCCTGTCTCTATCTCTTCCCTGGTGGAGCTGATTTCTTTCTATATTCAGAAATTACATATATTGAACTAACTAACGGTCCAGGTTGCCTGTCTCTATCTCTTCCCTAGCGACCACAGTGGCCCGTCAAAAATGACGAAAATTCGAAAAATGAAAAATGGAAATTTCTCGCTATCTATTCAACTTTGAAAGCTCAAATCTTCCGTGCAAGGGTTTTCTGGCACGGAGAATCGATTCCCGCAGTCAGTTTTACCGTCAGACCCACCCATCTTGCTGGGCTGGTTCCACTTTGCCGCCGGGAGGGTCAAGTCGGAAACCGCTTCCTGGAGGTCCATAGTAGGCTTTACCTGGCCTCTCAAAACTTTGTCTATAAGGGTTTTCTGGTGCGCCCAGCTCATTCCCGGTATCCGTTTTGTCGTCCGACGTACCTATTTTGTTGGGCTGGTTCTACTTTGCCGTCGGAAGGGTCAAGTCGGAAACCGCTTCCTGGAGGTCCATAGTAGGCTTTACCTGGCCTCTCAAAACTTTGTCTATAGGGGTTTTCTGGTGCGCCCAGCTCATTCCAGGTATCCGTTTTGCCTTCAGACGTACCTATTTTGCTGGGCTGGTTCCAGTTTGCCGTTTGAAGGGTCAGTCGGGTGGGGGATCAAGTGGTCGAAAATAAAATTTTTCAAAAGTGGTCAAATTTGGTATCAAATGAAAGCCCTAAGTGAGCTGAGCAACTTTTGTCATAGAACTGCGTACCCAAAGTGGCTGTAGAGTGCTGTGGTGGGGTGGGGTGGGGACTTAGGCGATTTTGGGTCAAAAATAAAATTTTTCAAAAAGTGGTCAAATTTGGTATCAAATGAAAGCCCTAAGTGAGCTGAGCAACTTTTGTCATAGAACTGCATACCCAAAGTGGCTGTAGAGTGCTGTGGTGTGGTGGGGTGGGGACTTGGCGATTTTCGGTCAAAAATGAAAATTTTCAAAAGTGGTCAAACTTGGTACCAAATGAAAGCCCTAAGTGAGCTGAGCAACTTTTGTCATAGAATTGCATACCCAAAGTGGCTGTAGAGTGCTGTGGTGGGGTGGGGTGGGGCCTTAGGCGATTTTGGGTCAAAAATAAAATTTTTCAAAAGTCGTCAAATTTGTGTCAAATGAAAGTCCTATGCGAACGGAACAACTTTTGTCATGGAGCCACCCACCCAAACTTGCTGTGCCAAATAACGTCACGTGCGTATGAAACTTTGTCTTTACTTCTTCACCCGGAATGTAAACGATATATAATATAGACACAGCCAACACACACATATTATCCTCTTTTGTGCGGAGCATTTTTGTTACTTGTATACAAGTAATTAAAATGCTCCTCCGGAGCATGAAAAAGTAATATGGGTGGTGGTGAGGTTGTAAAATCAAGAGAGGACTAGTCTTAAAAATGCTTAATATGGGGCTAGGTTCAAAAAAAGAAGAGGACTAGGTTGTGGGCGAATTAATATGGGCACAGCTTCGCCGAGCAACCCATATTCGCGGACTGAAAAAGTTATACATATTACATATGTATGTATACGTACCAGTGTTCAGATTTAGTTACGGTACGTAAATAATATACGACTATGATAAACGAGTTTTAGTGGAAGCAAACATTTTTTCGATAAACTCTTATATAATATTTATCTACTGAGCGTTTTAACCATTTACAAGAAAAGTTTCAACAATAACTTCAGGATCAGGACTCTCTCCGACGATCCTCCTATTTCCATTCAACCGTTAGTTAGTTCAATATATGTAATTTCTGAATATAGAAAGAAATCAGCTCCACCAGGGAAGAGATAGAGACAGGCAACCTGGACCGTTAGTTAGTTCAATATATGTAATTTCTGAATATAGAAAGAAATCAGCTCCAGATCGTAACGTTCGACCTGAGCGACGACCACAAAAATGGTCACTTTTCGCTATGA
Source organism: Trissonchulus latispiculum (assembly GCA_030248195.1). NCBI lineage: Eukaryota > Metazoa > Nematoda > Enoplea > Enoplida > Ironidae > Trissonchulus > Trissonchulus latispiculum. Next base: position 5,688 of record JASAND010009422.1, on the reverse strand, counting down.
GCCGACTTTGCGGCGCCACTGCGGCGCTGTGGCGCAGCTGCGGCGCAAAAAAGTTGTGATTCTTAAATTCTTTAGAGGGTACTACTAGACCCTATAGCCCTTTAGGTTGGCCCACCGCTGCAGTTCACGTGAAAGCGGCGAACATTATGTACAATACAACCATCAAATAGGAGAAACCGAAAAAAACATCGCCGCCATAACCTGTCCGGGGCGCAACTTTTTAACGGTAAGTGATACGGGGCTGAAACTTCACAGATATACTAAACTCGATGTGCTCTACAATTTGCGCATGAAATCTGCGCAGGATTTTGTGCAGCTTCTGTGCAGCTTATTTTACACTGTCTCCAGCCACTTTTCACACATATTATAGGGGTCGCTGCCGCGACCCCTATGATATATATAGTGAAAATTTCTTAAACTGTCCTGCATTGTCGGGAATAAGATACAAAAAACTTAAAAACGGTAAATTTGGTCATTTTAGGAGGGGTATGGGAGCGAGATTAGGAGTTATTCAGGCTTTTCGTTGGTGGGAGTAAGAAGACGGGATCTTTTCAGGATAACCCCCCAGGCTCAGATCCCGCAAAACTTGACCAAATGATGTGAAATTTGGTATGGGTATGTTTTCGACCACGCTGTGTTCAAATATAGCAAAATTTTTTGATTTCGCGAAATTCGATTTTTTCGATTTGTAAGGGGGACCAAGGGGAACTGAAAATTTTTTGGTCTTCGATTTTGCTGAAAAGTTGTATTCAGAGGTTTTCGGGGTCGCTGAACACGAATCTAAAATCCGTTTTTCGATTCAGCTTTTCGTTAGCTCTGTATGAGCTTACATCTTAAGCTTAAAACTTTAGCTTATACTAAGCTAACGAAAAGCTGAATCGAAATGCGGATTTCAGATTCGTGTTTTGCGACCCCGAAAACCCCTGAATACAACTTTTTCAGCAAAATCGAAGACCAAAAAATTTTCGGTTCCCCTTTGTCCCCTTTACAAATCGAAAAAATCGAATAACGCGAAATCGAAAAATTTTGCGATATTTGAACTCAGCGTGGTCGAAAACATACCCATACCAAATTTCAGCTCATTTGGTCAAGTTTTGCGGAATCTGGGCCTGACGGGTTATCATGAAAAGATCCGAAGGACAAGCCATGGTGCTTTTTTGTTACGTAGTTACGTACTACCCTTCGCTGGTCCTTCCACAGGTTGTACCCACCTTCCTTGACAAAATTATGCGCTCTTTCTAACCTGTTCCCTGTAAGAGGAATAATTAGGTACAAAAGTTACGAGAAAAACAGTTTTTATTTGCTTATCGAATGTGCAGTCTTGAAACAGATTGAATAGACGGTTCTATGCTGTTGTTTAAACAAATTCTTTCTTCGTGAGTAAACCATGTTTTATAATGATGTTATTACGTACTGTTTTCAAATTTTGGTCTTAAACGCAGTTGTCTGTTTTCTGCTCTCTCAGATTGCCTGCTTCCGAGACTGAGGCTACCAAAGTTAGGGTTCAGTACGCGGGTTGCCTTGTTTGCTATCGTGTTTAAAAATTGTAGTCTTAATTTTATGTTGGCAAAAATTACGATGGAAAGGTTTTTGCTTCTACATTTGCTTTCGTAGTTTTTGTGTGAAATCAAGTAACATTTTCCGCGACGTTGATTGGAGCTGCCGATGTGGCTCCCAGTCTAGTTGTATATATTTGCACAGTAGAATCATTTGTTTTTGTGCTTAACTTATTTTATCTTTAAATTTTGATTGCAAAGTCGCCGTGAGCTTAGGACGTGCGGAGAATGCCTGGCTTTTTCCTACAGGGAGGGGTGGGGGGGCCCCCAGAATTTCGTTCCCCCCCCACCCAGACTTGGGTCGCCCCCCCAGAATCGCCCCCCCCCCAGGATTCGGACCTTCCCCCCCCCAGAACTCCAAAATGCCCGGAAAAATAGGGTTTTGAGGGTAAATTTTGAAAATTTTTTCCGGCTTCGCCGGATTTTTACCCATTTTTAAGCATTTTTTAGCTATTTTAAGCTTAAATTTAAGTTAAAAATAGTTAATTTTTTAGCTTAGCAGCAAAAAATAGCTATTTTTAGGCATTTTTTGAAAAATTTTTCTTCCCTCCACAGAAATCCGAGCTCCCCCCCAGACCTGGTGGGGGACCCCCCCAGACTCCCCCCCCCCAGAAATTTTTGCCTAGGAAAAAGCCAGAATGCTATGAGCTTTGCTAAATTAAATATAATATATTAGTATGTATTCAGCAGGTTACTACGTCACTAGGCGTCTGATACTCTGTATTTTTAGCTTATACGGTCTGAGTGGTATTAATTTCGATGTGACTTTAAAAGTTGGTTTACGAATATTGATATAATGAGCTTGCTTCATGCAGAAGTACGTACAGATATGACTGTAAATATGTAGTGTATGTAATACGTCATCATTCGCTTTCATATTCCCTGTTTAACAAGAAATGACCGCTCGCTCAATGTACCAAACTTTCAAAATTCATTGAGTATGTTATATATATAGCAAGCTTAACAAAAAAATCACCCGAAATTTTAACAAAAACATCACCCCACCCTGACTCACAGGAAAGTCGCAGAGACCCAATTTTTTGCATGGTGATAGCCACACATCTCGACATTACAGCCTGTGAGTTTGAGCCCCTAGGCCCTCTCCATGCGTTCAGGGCAGACCTTTAAGTGAGGGTACCCAAAAGTGACCTCAAAAACGTTCATGACCGAAGTTCGAATTTCGGCTGCTATTTACTAATGGAAAACCCTAGGCAACCCATATTGTACATGTGACATGTCCTGACTGTGGGCTATCGATACATATATAGAAGTTCCCAGTCGGACCTCTGAACCGTCCTGGGGTGGGTGATTTTTTTGTTAAAATTTTAACAAATAAAAATCATTTTTATGTTTCGTTACTGAAGTCAGAACAGCAGCTAGAGCAAAACTAACGTCAAAATCGAACTCAGCTACCTCGAAACCACTTATATACGTTGTTTTTGAGGTTGCCTGACACTTCTGGGAGTCCAACCTGGTAACCTGTCGAGTCTGGACCGTCCGACGGTAAACGTGTTCCCAGAAGTCAGTATCAGCCCATAGGTACCTAAAAACTAATGCCAGATTTGAATTCAGCGCCCTCGAAAACCCCCTAGGACATGCTTATAGCCACTTAGAACTGTCCAGTTGGTACCTGGAGGGTCCGGACGGGTCCGGCAGGGGTCACGTGACCGTGGGTCATACCCCAGCAACATACGAAGTTCTGAGTTTCTCTGCCAAAGTGCCTGGAAATAGGTTATAATCACTCACAAACACGAAAAAACAACATTTTAGCCTTTAAAACGGCACTTTAGAGCCACCAGACTTCCTACTGGACGCTGTCGGGGGCCATCAGTGACCACTAAGGCTTCGGCGGGGTCAGTTGCCTTATTAGTTGGAGCACTAGGTTAGCGGTTTGTGGTTTTAAATACGTTATTTAGTCCGCTCTATCCAAAACTGATGAGAACAAGTAGCTAGCTGCTCTCTGGGATCCGATCCGCCACTGATTTTTTTTGGTTAACGGGTGATTTTTTGTTAAACCTTTAACAAAAAAATCACACATTTTCGTCTACTGCTACTTAGTGGTAGGTCGTAGAGCAACAAAACTGGGGTGGTTTTAAAGCTTAGCCCAAGACCTATCCATGGGTCCTCAAAGTAATTGATTTGGTTTAGTTTTGCGAAAGTTCCAGCCAAAAAACCGAATTTTGATTTTTTTTGTTAAGCTTGCTATAGGTTTAAATTAAAAAAATCCTCCTGAAATATTCTAGGGATAGCTACGTTTTGCATACAGTCCTTGTATATATATTGCGTACCGGAAAGTTTATTGCGGGGAAGGAAAACCCCGTACGATCTAACTTGTATACATAATAACGTTTTGCGTTTACAGTTATTTAAATTCCCACAGGCCCCGTGCTTAATGCTCATGGGTGGCTCCTATGGTTGTATGGCATTAGAGCGACATAGCGAAAGCGCGACATGGCGAAGGCGCGACAAACGGTTGTTAGCGCGACATAGCAAAGGCGCGACTTAGCTAAAGCGCGACATCTCAGTTGCGCGCATTAGCGAAGGCGCGACAACCCCGTTATATATAACTATTCTGCTACCTTTACTGTTTGATAATTTTCTAACTTTTTGTGGCTAAACACTAAACTCAGCTAACGTCATAATTAATTGTCAAATTTGTATTTAATTAATAATGGCCCGAGCCAACAGGAATATCTTCACATAATTTACAAATTGCAACGATTGCAGGCATTCAAAAAATTAACAATTTACATTTAGTATTAATTGATAATACGAAAATGTCATACCAAATTAGTAATAATTGACATTACTTATTGCAGTGATGGAACCGGGTCACTTAGGCTTGACCCGGTGACTCGGTTGAGCCCTGACCCGGTGACCCGGTTTTTCAGAAACTTCAAAAATCTACAAAAAATTTTCGATTTTGCCTAAAAACGCTAAATTTTGGCTTCCATATTCCATCACCACACGGAAAATAATAACTGCGAGTTATGACATAGTTTGCTCTTGGTTTTTGAAAACTATATATTTAATAAGGATTTTCTAAATTAATGCAGAAATGAGTTGGCACACCAATAATTCATCCGTATGCGAAATTTTGTAGGGTCTATTACTTTTACGAGTACTTGACTAAAAACACGGAGTACTTTAAAATTTGGTTTTTATTTTGCATTGTGTAAATTGTTTACGTATATATCTTCAACCTTTACCTTGGTTCCAAAAATATATATTAATCAACAACCCGTATAGTTCATAAGTCATAGTCATAGAGTCATAATAGTATAAAACATTAAATTTTTTATACTATTATGTACTCTTGTAAAATATCAATAAAAAATAAATAACTATGGTAGTACGTGCTTGCGACCTTTTACAGATGTGATTCTGATACCCGCTGGTCATCAATGGAGGAGTATGGAATTAAGCTTTTAGGTCTTTCCCCATACAAAAAATTTTGAAAGTTTCGCCGCCGGTCGCCTCAAGTAGTGATAGTTAAACAAGTATACAGTAATATAAATTTTCATTATTAATATTATCTATAGGAGGACAAACAAAATAAAATGTTAAAATTTGATACATTTTATGATGGTACTTTCCAGGTAGCCAAACTGTCTATATTCTTGTCTTTATTAAAATTTGGAGCTTAAATTTTAAAAGTCTATTTTATAATCTTTATCCATCAATTTTTCTTTTAACAAATTAATGTTAAAAATAATCTACATATTAGAACAAATTAGAGAGATTCTAATAATTTCATTGAAACATACTTTATAACAACTTTTCACGGATAATTTTAATTATTAATTCTTTGAATGCATGCAATCGTTGCAAATTGTAAATTATGTGAAGATATTCCTGTTTTCTCGGGCCATTATTAATTAAATACAAATTTGACAATTAATTATGACGTTAGCTGAGTTCAGTGTTTAGCCACAAAAAGTTAGAAAATTATCAAACAGTAAAGGTAGCAGAATATTTATATATAACGGGGTTGTCGCGCCTTCGCTAATGCGCGCAACTGAGATGTCGCGCTTTAGCTAAGTCGCGCCTTTGCTATGTCGCGCTAACAACCGTTTGTCGCGCCTTCGCCATGTCGCGCTTTCGCTATGTCGCTTCAGTGAGAGCACCCCGC
>JASAND010009420.1:0-82511 GCA_030248195.1 Trissonchulus latispiculum | reverse complement strand
TGCATTTTTCATGCTCCATCGGAGCATTTTTATTCTTGTATATGTCAACGTGATATTGATAAATCACTGATTTCGCGAAATCGCTGAAAATTTCAGGGATTTCACAGAATCCCTAACATTTTCATGGTGATTGTGAAACTCATGTCAAAACCTGGTTATTTCGCAGTGTCCCTGAGTGATTGGCGATTTCACAGAATCCCGTGTCACTTCTCAGGAAACTGTGAAATGATTGATGTAGTTGAATTTCGGGAACTTTTGTTGTAAATTTGAAAATGTAAATTTTCAGGGATTTCGCGAAATCCCTGATTTCACAATATCACGTTGACATATATATATATACGTATACATACAGTGGCGTAGATAGGTCTTTGATTCGGGGTGGGCGGATCTTTGGCAAGATCGGTGGGCAAAATTGAAAAATTTTGCTAAGCGATTTCTAACCTTAATTTTAACTTTGCTTTAATTAATAACGTGTTTTATTTAGAGATACACCGGGGCCGCCACTACCGGGGCCGGGGCCGGGGCCTAGAAATCGGGGGTTCAAATCGAAAATTTTCAAAAATTTTCTTGAAAATTTAAATTTTGCAATAATTTTTGATATACAAACGCTACTATCGTTGTTTTCATTCATATCAGCATGAAAACAAACGATTTTTATTTTTTAACACTTTTGACTTTCGAAAATTAAAAATTTTGGTCAAAAAATGTGAAAAATTTACAAAATTTTGCTAATTTTTGGCCCCGGTCGGTACCGGGGCCTGACCACCGGGGCCGGGGCCGGGGCCTGACTACCGGGGCCGGGGCCAGGCCCCGGTGCATCCCTAGTTTTATTCCACACCATCGAATTTCCTGTCGTTTTCTTTAATTGTGCCATAAACAATCTTTTTATCTAGTTTTTATACTTTAATTAGAGATGCACCGGGGCCGGGGCCTGGAAATTGGGGGTCCAAATCGAAAATTTTCAAAAATTTTCTTGAAAATTTAAATTTTGCAATAATTTTTGATATACAAACGTTACTATCGTTGTTTTCATTCATAGCAGCTGGAAAACAAACGATTTGTCACACATTTTGACTTTCGAAAATTCAAAATTTTGGTCAAAAAATGTCAAAAAATTACAAAATTTTGCTAATTTTTGGCCCCGGTCGGTACCGGGGCCTGACCACCGGGGCCGGGGCCTGACTACCGGGGCCGGGGCCGGAGCCTGGCCCCGGTGCCGGGGCCAGGCCCCGGTGCATCCCGGGGCCGGGGCCGGAGCCTGGCCCCGGTGCCGGGGCCGGGGCCAGGCCCCGGTGCATCCCTAACTTTAATCTAGTTTTTTATACAACAATATAGGGTTCTTATACATATTAAAACGCTAAAACAACAGCAGAGGGAGAAGCTGAACGAATTTTTCAAATTTTGATATTTTTGCACATGTTTTGAGTCATAGTTTCGATATTCTGCAATTGCATTTTTCTATAAATACAGTCTATCTTTTTTATAAATACAAATTTTGCAACATATCGAGGAGACATATTTAGAAATAGACAATAAGTAAAGTGAAGTAAAGTTAATCAAATTACAATTTAGTAGTGACACAGTAACCACAGCAGGGGGTCTGGGGGGCGGCTGCCCCCAGAAAAGAACCTGAAGATTTTTTTGAAAATTAGCAATAAAACCGTAATAGAAATGTTCATTTCTTTTACCTCTGTGGTCTAATTTTTCAGTGGGCAAACTGCTGGGCAAATTTAAATTTGAGTGGGCAAACTTTTGGCCGAGTGGGCAAATGCCCCCAATTTTGCCCAAAAACCGTGTTGCAGACTAAAGTAAATTTTTTCGAAAGGCATCGGCTACATCATTCGATTTCACTATCAAACAGCTGGGGACCATTTTTATTCCGTCTGGAGACGGAATCATTGTTCCGGAAAATAGTGTGACAACGTTGTTTATGAATGAATTCAGATTTGTAGGCCTATCTTTAGCACATGGCCTAGCTTAAGGCATTTTTGGAGGCAGTAAAATATGCAAATTAGGCTTGAAGATCACTATTAAGAGTAAATTCAATGCGACAAATTACCTTGAAGAGACACGCATTTTGATTACGGCTGACTGAGAAGCCGTATCAGACTGAACTAGATTTTTGTAAGTACACATCATTGAATGCAGTAGATGCTAATCTGCTGAAACTCTGCGCTTTTCCAGATATCACTAAGAGCTGTTTTAGTGACTTCGTTAAATCTATTTGGTACCCAGCATTTTATTTTTTGCTAACTTAATATTATCCTTTTATTTATTATGCTTGAAATTGTGCAAGCACTTGCAGCATCCGCAATGCAGCAACAGCAGCAAATTGAAACCGACATACCTTATCAAGAGTAAAAATGAGTATAGCTTTGGGTATTACATATAACAAACAACAGACAGCCACGTTCAATAATCAATAGACCACAGTGAACAAAAATGGTAGGTGGCACTCAATAATTGTCTGTTTTGATAATTGTCTGGAATAAGTGTTTTCCAGGGGTCTATTTATTTCAGGAAAGATCAGAGAAGAATAGAGTAGAGTTAAATTATCACCTTTGACTAGTTTAAGATGGTGGTTCGGGTATTTGCAGCAAATTTTGAAATGCTGTAATTTGAGTCTCCAATTCTTGGAGTTCATTGATAACTGTTATATCATTTAAAGTTTGGAATGTGCTTGTTACAACTACGCAGAGCACAGCTGCCTCATTTCAACTATTCGACTTGGACATGCGATTGCAAGAAAACGAGTTTTGAACATAGGTATCGCGAAGTGTGGGAAGGTTAAAGAAAAGCGACCAGTTCCAGCTTCAAAAGAAACGTCTTCCCGAGGGTTTTTTTCAGAATTTGTTTAATAATTAAAGAAATTCAAGATTTTGCGAAAAATGTAAATTTGGTCTGATTTTCGTCAAAATTTTCAAGTTTGGACACTTATTTCTCTCAAACAGAATGACAAAACGCTCCACGAAAAATAGCCCTCGGCAAATGTCCCAAAAATGCGTGTGTAAAGCCGTTTTCTAATTGCTGGCATCAGTTGAGAGAAATCCGTGTTCAAAACAATTTGGTTGCGATTTTCAAAATTTCACATTTTCGTAGCTGTACGTCAGCAGAATTGCCACAGCGAGCTCTCCTTTCTCCTTTTGGTATAACATGTCCCTTAGACTGCAAATATGGACAATACTTGACCAACGGACCAACGATGTTGAAGCTGTGGAAATCTTGCAATATATATTTGATTTTTCAAAAATGGTCATTTTTGGACCTCGAAAATCAATTTTCGCTGTTATCCCTTAAACCGTAAGGAATCAAAGAATACATATACTTCTCAAGAGCAAAGTCGTAGGACTTGCTGAAAGGATTTGAATGACTCTAAGTTGTCCGTGTAAGGTTGGCCACAGTGCAAATTAGGTATGGCGGATTAAACTAATTTCTCGAAACTCTAATTTTTTCACGACGCGAACGTTTCTAAAATGCTTTCCAGGCTAAATTAAGTAATTGTAGCAAATTTGTATGAATTTCAACAACAATTGTGCTTTAAAAGCCAAAAAATACACGAGCCCGAACCAGCAAGTTAAACCCAAACAAGCAAGCATTCCTCTCTTTTACATAACGCATTCAAGTTAACTAATGTAAGCGGTTTAAATTCCGCTTAACTCTTTCCAAGAAAGGCACACGGTCAGGTTTCGACTGTAAGTAGTGTTCAAATAGCGCTCAGAGCAAAGCACAGATGACTTAGAGTCTGCCAAGAGCTTGGTTTTTCATCATACTCTTTACACTAGAAGAAGACAATACATTTACATAGAAAAAGGATGGGCACCTGGAAGGAATAATGCCCCTTTGCTTGTTTAAATTATCATGAAATCGCTCTTCGTTACGAAGAAATTAGCTAAAATGTTTGCGCAACCTGAATTTTGCCTACTTTTCCCAACTTTGGCAAGCGACCACTTTAGCTAGAAAGCAGCAATCGGGGCAACTAAAAAAAGGGTCCCTGGGTATTTTTGTATAAAACACGTCCGCTAAGTGGCAACCCTCTAGCTTGCATAGTATATAAATGCTCCGCAATCGCTGCAAAAAATTTGGTCATGTTTTTGGAAAAACTACAGTTTTAGTGATAGCAGCTCGCTGGGTAGCAGTTGGAACATCATCATGCCTAGGATAATCGGCCTTGACGAGACCTTCAAATCGACACCCTTAGTTTAATTTTACGGCTTGTGTAGCTCAAGAAATCGTGGATTATTTGATTTCAGCAAAAATGACAAGTTTTCAACGCCAAAATAAGAAACTCGGCTATATCTCACAATAGAGAAGAGTTAGAAAGTTGCTTCCGAAAACAAAAATGTAGAGAGGAATGAGATCTTTCAAATGAGTATATATAATCATAACTATGCAGCTGCTACTCAACTGTCAGAAACTAGCAAAAACCGTCCTGAACGGAAATCTCGACATTTTGAAGCGAGATTGCGCGGAGGGTGTTAGAACACCAAATGAACTTATTTTAAAAAGTTTCATCAAATTTCATCGTGATTTGGGCCGTCAAACAACAATACGTGCCCAAAAGGAATCACACCTTAAGCAAATCTAAAATAATATATCAAAACTGTCCTATGTTATAAGTATGCGTATAGAACATGTGCCTCACTTATGAAGTCTATCAAGCACACATACAAAACGTCAACTAAAGTAACAAAAGCCAAAACAACCAGTCTTTCCACGACTAGCAGTCCGCTCTTAGCACTAACACAAGATTCGAGCTAGCCAGCACAAGTTAGCTGGAAGGAAAAGAATCAATGCACACGGACGAAAGTCTCATAGCACATTGCACACAAGCATATCGTGTGCATACGTATATATATACGAATATACACACACATATATATAATATATATATATATATATATTTATATACGTACACACGTGCAGTCGTCAAATTTGCATAAATATATGTATTATATACGTATATACGCGACGCACATAATATATACGCATGAAATATACGTAATCTGAAAAGTTTTTTCCTTTTTTTAATATCTTTTTTTTTTTAAAATTTCGTTTTCATAAAATAAAGATAGTATTATTTGAAAACGGAAAACAACTACTATTATAAACATTATTAATTAAGATTATTGAATTTAGACACGATGTGAATAAAAAATTTTTTTTTATTTATAGAAAAAAAAAAAAATTAAATTAGTTTCCTGTATTTTCCTGTCTTTCTTTAGTCATACACGGACGTTCGGTTTCAGTGTAATCCCAGTCTTGTACATACCTCCTTCTGCTTTCTCATGGTTAATTTTCGACCATGAATGTGTGACCACTAGTGTGCCCATCCTCTTGCCACTACAGCAAGGTTTGTGCATACAGAATGACTTATACCGGTTTTTGAAGAAATTGAAGAATAAACATTGGTTAGATATATATTTAGCAAGACGTTATTAAACGAATCCAACAGTAATATATATATATTTTAAAATAATACTGGGATTTCTCTAGTGGGGGCCCCCCCACTTTTTGTTCTGCCGGGAGGCAGAACTTCTTACACGGAAAATAGACACGAATTGCACTATGAAGGAATTCTCTGCTCAGCTTTTGCCTATCTTAGCATAGGCCTAGTATAGTGCTGGCCTTAGTTTTTTAACCAGAGGCGGGCCAACCCGCTTGTTAGCTCCGGTTTTCAGAGTTGGCGAAAATTGCAAATTTTCCGTTTTAGTAGAGGAGCATATTATGGTTGAAGTTTACTATTTAAATCAAACTGTCTTAATTTTATTACCACCTTCCCCCCTTACACTTAATCTTTGTAATTCTGAGAGTTAATTTATTGCCCCCCTTTCAAATTTAGAATTTGGGATCAAGTTTTACCAAATGCCACCAATTATGCTAATTAGGTCTCGAATAGTGGAAAACAGTTCTCAGCAAGCCGTCTGCCCGACTAGTTGTTTTTATTTACTCTAATAATTGCGAAATTATAGTGGATTGGGTGAATCCAATAAAAAATAAAACTTTTTATCAAAATTGGAAACGTTTCGATAAATGTACCAAAATGTATACATACTACTTGTTGTAGAGAAAACTTATACCCACAAAAATCAAATTGGCCCAGCTCGTTTGCTTTAATCGGAGGCCCACGTTTTGATGAATGAATACTGTGCTGAAGTAGCATACTTTAACTCCAAAGATCCAGTTTCCGGTACAAAATTAAACTGAACATATGTTTAACCATTTGAAGTAGTATATATATACCACTGCCATGCATAGCTAAGGCCAGGTCTAGTATCAAGGCCGGCAGGGTCTAGTATGAAGTCTGGTAGCTATAAAATGCCGTTTTAAAGGCTAAAATTTTGTTTTTTCGTGTTTGTGAGTGATTATAACTTATTTCAAGCCGTTTTGGCAGAGAAACTTAGAACTTCGTTCGTATGTTGGTGGGGTATGAGGTCACGTGGCCCCTGCGGATCCTACCCGATACTCTAGCTACCAACTGGATAGTCCGCTGTGGCTACAAACACGTCCAAGGGGGTTTTCTAGTACGCAGAATTCAAATCTAGCATTAGTTTTTAGGAAACTAGGTATATACGTTAGGCTAATACTGACTTCTCTAATCACGTTTGCGGTCGGACGGTTCAGGCCTGGCTGGTTACCATCAGGCAACCTCAAAAACAACGGGTCTAAGGGTTTTCGAGGTCGCTGAGCTCGAATTTGGTGTTAGTTTTGCTCTAGCTGCTGTTCCGACGTCAGTAAACAAAATATGAAATTGATTTTCTAGTTGTTAAAATGTTAACAAAAAATCACTCACCCCAGGACGGCTCAGATGTCCGACTGGGAACTTCTATATATGTATCGATAGCGCATAGTCAGGACATGTCATATAAATAATATGGGTTGCCTAGGGTTTCCCCTTAGAAAATAGCAGCCGAAATTCGCACTTCGGTCACGAACGTTTTTGAGGTCAGTTTTGGGTTCCCTGTTAAAAGTCTGCCCTGAACGCATGGAGAGGGCCAATGGGCTCAAACTCACAGGCTGTAATGTCGAGATTGTGTGGTTATCACCATAAAAAAGGGTCTCTGCGACTTTCCTGAGCCAGAGTGGGGTGATTTTTGTTAAAATTTTTGTGAAAACCAGGGACAAAAATCCCTGAGGTGGGTCCACAGTACCGAGGCAAACGTGAGCATATACGTATAAACATATATTCATTGAAGGTTTTCGTAGTGTGGGGCGGTTGTTCATTTCATTCTATATCCATTTCCAAAATTTCGGGTGATTTTTTACATCGAATATTCAACTGAGCCTGATTGCTTCAGTAAACTTTAATATATATATATATTTCATGCATTTCATGCTAAAGAAATTTCGATTTTCCATAACTATATATATATATATTATATATACGTATATATATATTATATAGCACTAGCGTAGCCAGAAAAAAATTTCGGAGGGGGAAAGCCAAAATTTTTCAGATATTACTGCTGAAACGTAACCTGTGGAAGTGTAAGCTGGTATTTTTGAGGTATTTTGGTGGCAAATTAGCGCCGCAGGCGAAATTTTTTTGGGAACATTTATAAGAATTCCTATTTGGTGCTCAAATTTTTCTTTTCGCCTTCGATTTCGGGGGGAGGGGCATGCCCCCCTCGCTCCCCCATGGTACGCGCCTGTTTATTAGTGATGTGCGCCGGAGCGGAGCTCCAGAGCGGAACTCCGATTATCGATGCTCCGGAGCTCCGGGCACCCCGAGCAGCCTTGTGCAAGCTTTGAAGGTGGTAGAAAAATTCCAAAGAAAGATTTTTCTGTGATTTCTCAAACTCAGCGATTTCTCCTTACGAAGAAAGGAAAGAAAGAAACTAGAGGGGGAAAATGCCCTAGACGGGCATGCAGTGGCTAGAATAGGGAAAGAAGGAAGGGCGGAAAAATGCCAATATAATTGACAGTCAGCGCTGAAAATGATAGAAACTAGATTCAGCGCCGAATAGGGAAAACAGTCGGCGCTAAAACTGATAGAAACTAGATTCAGCGCCGAATAGGGAAAGCAGTCGGCGCTGAAAATGATAGAAACTAGATTCAGCGCCGAATAGGGAAAGCAGTCGGCGCTGAAAATTATAGAAACTAAATTCAGCGCCGAATAGGGAATGCAGTCTGGTAGCGTGGAACAGGCAATTCCTCCGTCCATCCTATTCGCGTGAACTGCTCTGCACTACCCGAGAACGTGGTATATATATACTGCGTTTGAAATAAGGCAGGCTACAGCCATATCGTTTGTGCAAGCAAAGTGTGCTTTTGTAGAGTAGAAACTTCGTGGTTGATTGTGGATCATGAACTAACGCAGTTAACATTATGTGTTATTATGTGAACGACATGTGCTGTAGCTAGCTAGCTTTGTTCTTTAACGCAAAGTTAAAGCCGGATTTCTTCTTCATAAAATACATAAACTGCATTGTATATTAGTATTACTAAAGTCTGACCAAAAAATGTAGAAAGCGAAATTGTTTGCTTTATATCTCGTAAACGCTTCAAGATAACTGCCATAAATTATATATTTTCTGAACCGGAATGATGAGATCTTTCTTCGCGTGAAAAAAGTTTTTTGAAATTTCCCGTGCGATTTCAAAGGGTGCCGCTTTTATATGTCCAGAAGGATTGGTAAATGCTACAACCACGATTTTTTCAGGAAAATTTTCCCCTTGCCCGAATGTCCTACACACCAAATTTCAGCTTTGTTGGTTGAAAATTGCGTGAGTTATTCCATTTTTTAGATTTTCAAAATCCTTTGATCTTTGCCGCTTTTTCGACTTTGACTGGTTGTTACTCGCCACTCGCTCAACGAAAAAAATTTTTTGATTGGATTTTCAGGACCGCCTGGGTGTCCGCTTTCATCTGATATACGTGGTATTTCAAAATTTGAAAGTCGATTTTTTCGAAAAATAGCACTTTTTGACCCAAAATTTCGGCAAAGCGAATCCAGCAAAAGTGAATAAAAATAACATAATCATAAAGTTCATTATGAGCTGAATCCAACGATATAATGTTTTCGTGGCTACGACTTATATTGCGCCAGCAATGAATTTTTAAACATTTTCCTTATTTCAGCTGGTTTTTGCTAGTTTACGCTGGTTCAGGTAAATTTAGGCGGCAACATCAAAGGAAGCCAAAAACCAGCTTGAAATAAGGGAAATGTTTAAAAATTCATTGCTGGCGCAATATAAGTCGTAGCCACGAAAACTTTATATCGTTGGATTCAGCTCATAATGAACTTTATGATTATGTTATTTTTATTCACTTTTGGTGGATTCGCTTTGCCGGAATTTTGGGTCAAAAAGTGGTATTTTTCGAAAAAATCGACTTTCAAATTTTGAAATACCACGTGTATCAGATGAAAGCGGACAGCCAGGCGGTCCTGAAAATCCCATCAAAAAATTTTTTTCGTTGAGCGAGTGGCGAGTAACAACCAGTCAAAGTCGAAAAAGCGGCAAAGATCAAAGGATTTTGAAAATCTAAAAAATGGAATAACTCACGCAATTTTCAACCAACAAAGCTGAAATTTGGTGTGTAGGACATTCGGGCAAGGGGAAAATTTTCCTGAAAAAATCGTGGGTGTAGCATTTACCAATCCTTCTGGACATATAAAAGCGGCACCCTTTGAAATCGCACGGGAAATTTCAAAAAAATTTTTTCACGAGAAGAAAGATCTCATCATTCCGGTTCAGAAAATATATAATTTATGGCAGTTATCTTGAAGCGTTTACGAGATATAAAGCAAACAATTTAGCTTTCTACATTTTTTGGTCAGACTTTAGTTCCAACTAAAAATACTCTGTTACGCATTTGGAGCTTTAATATAGCAAGCTTAACAAAAAAAAATCAAAATTCGGTTTTTTGGCTGGAACTTTCGCAAAACTAAACCAAATCGATTACTTTGAGGACCCATGGATAGGTCTTGGGCTAAGCTTTAAAACCACCCCAGTTTCGTTGCTCTACGGCCTACCAGTAAGTAGCAGTAGACGAAAATGTGTGATTTTTTTTGTTAAAGGTTTAACAAAAAAAATCACCCGTTAACAAAAAAAAAATCAGTGGCGGATCGGATCCCAGAGAGCAGCTAGCAACTTTTTCTCATCAGTTTTGGATAGAGCGCACTAAATAACGTATTTCGAACCCCAAACCACCAACCTAGTGTTCGAACTCGGGCAACTGACCCCGCCGAAGACTTAGTGGTCACTGATGGGCCCCGGCAGGGTCTAGTATGAAGTCTGGTGGCTATAAAATGCCGTTTTAAAGGCTAAAATGTTGTTTTTTCGTGTTTGTGAGTGATTATAACCTATTTCCAGGCATTTTGGCAGAGAAAATCAGGACTTCGTATTTTGGTGGTATATGACCCACGGTCACGTGACCCCTGCCGGACCTTTCCGGACCCTCCAGGTACCAACTGGGCAGTCAGAAGTGGCTACAAACGTGTCCTAGGGGGTTTTCTAGTGCGCAGAATTCAAATCTGGCATTAGTTTTTAGGTAACTGTAGTCTACCACTGACTTCTGGAATCACGTTTACCGTCGGACGGTTCAGGCTAGGCTGGTTACCAGGTTGGACTCCCAGAAGTGTCAGGCAACCTCAAAACCAACGTATATAAGGGTTTTCGGGGTCGCTGAGCTCGATTTTGACGTTAGTTTTGCTCTAGCTGCTGTTCTGGCTTCAGCAACGAAACATAAAAATGATTTTTTATTTGTTAAAATTTTAACAAAAAAAATCACCCACCCTAGGACGGCTCAGAGGTCCGACTGGGAACTTCTATATATGTATCGATAGCCCACAGTCAGGACATGTCACATGCACAATATGGGTTGCCTAGGGTTTTCCCTTAGTAAATAGCAGCCGAAATTCGAACTTCGGTCATGAACGTTTTTGAGGTCACTTTTGGGTACCCTCACTTAAAGGTCTGCCCTGAACGCATGGAGAGGGCCCAGGGGCTCAAACTCACAGGCTGTAATGTCGAGATGTGTGGCTACCACCATGCAAAAAATTGGGTCTCTGCGACTTTCCTGTGAGTCAGGGTGGGGTGATTCTTTTTGTTAAAATTTCGGGTGATTTTTTTTGTTAAGCTTGCTATAATTTCGCTCTTAATAATAGTCTAAAACAAATTAAAAGTGTCATTGATGGTTAAAAATGTTGTGTTGGAAAAGCCGATAAAAGTATGTGCCAAAATGAAATCTTAATCCTGTCAATATTAGGACATTAAAACGCGATGGTAGCAGATATGCTACAGTCGCGAGGCTCGAGTAAGTCTAAAAGTAGAGAACCCAGGGAGTTTCTAGATTGCTGTTTAAGACAAAATTGTACGCGAAAGCAGCCGCTCATATCAACATATTATTGTAATTCACGCGAGTAGGTATAAAACCCATTCACAGTTAATGAGATTACCGTATCGAAGGTAAGATCAGGGTTTTTTTCAAAATCGGACCTGTGTAAATCTTGTGTAAATTTAAATTTCACTGTGTATTTTTGTTTGAAGCTGTGTAAAATTTAAAAGTGTCGTTTTTCAACTGTAATATAAAATAAAATACATTTAGACGTTATTTTCTTGCTACAATGTTATTTTCAGATCATTCAAGCCAAAGTTATGCTAACTAACTGCACTTGTGTAACATTTCGAAAGAAGCCACGCGGGGGGTCTGGGGGGCGGAGTCCCCCAGAAGTTGAGAAATTTTTTAAATTAACGGCAGAAACGGCATTGAAAAGTTGTATTCCTTTAGCTTTCGTATTGAATATTTCTTGGGTTGTATGGCAACTATTTTTAGGCTCTGACTGCTTTTATTATTATATATACAAGAAATAAACAAGAAATCATATTGAATAATACTAGCTTCAGAAAACATATGTATAGTTAAATACGAATAAATACTAGCTTTCAATAAAAAATTTACGAATATTCGCACGCAGTACGAAAATAAATTATACGCAACTGTATAAATAGAAGCATTAAGACTTAGGAGAATAAAACACCCATAACCATGTTGATGCAGAAATGCAGAAAACCATTCTAAACTATTGGAAACAGGCGGGGGTCTGGGGGCGGCAGCCCCCAGTTAAAAGCTAGAGCTTTTTTAAAACTTAAAGACTTGAAAACTATTTTTTCAGAGCACTTTTTGTAAAAATTTTCGAAAATTTGGCTGTGTATTTGTTGTGTAAATTAGTTTTTCACTGTGTAAATTTTTTGTGTAAATACACAGTATTTTACACAAAAAACCCTGGGTAAGATTGTTAGAGAAATGAACTGTTGAGCTAGATATATCGCAATTCACGCGAATAGGATGGACGGAGGAATTGCCTGTTCCACGCTACCAGACTGCATTCCCTATTCGGCGCTGAATCTAGTTTCTATAATTTTTCAGCGCCGACTGCTTTCCCTATTCGGCGCTGAATCTAGTTTCTATCATTTTCAGCGCCGACTGTTTTCCCTATTCGGCGCTGAATCTAGTTTCTATCATTTTCAGCGCCGACTGTCAATTATAGCAAGCTTAACAAAAACAAGCAAATTGGCATGAATGGGTTGCCGCTGGCATTTTTCCTCTTATCCCATTAGTTTTTTCCGTTTATAGTAATGGGTTTTGCCGATGATTGCTACAATGGCATATATATACGGAGATAAACACCTTGTTTTTTATATCAAGTCCTCTGAGTCCAGGCATATCAGTTCAGGCGTAGAAGATTCACCACCAGCAGCTTCCATTGAGGAGATCGAAATACTGTATCCACGTAGTAAATATTTTCAAAATCCGGAATTTTCCGGGCCTAATATGTCGAAATTCGGAAATTTCGATTTCAGTATCGAAATCAGCATGGGCGAATTGCCCTATGACCAACTTTTAAGCAAATTCGGAGACAAAAAATTTTTTCATCCAAAATCCGGGTTTTCGGAAATTCCCCGGATTTTCCGTTTTTCGGCCATAACTTTCGCTAGGCGCATTTCCGGAAAATGTCGCAAGAAGGAAAGTTGTTCAGCTCGACGAGCTCTTTCATTTGAGTACCATATCGACCACTTTTGGAGAAATTGTTCAAAATCCGGAATTTTCCGGGAATTCCCGGATTTTCAGTTTGTCGGCCATAACTTTCGCTAGGCGCACTTCCGGAAAATGTCGCAAGAAGGAAAGCTGTTCAGCTCGACGAGCTCTTTCGTTTGAGTACCATGTCGACCACTTTTGGAGAAATTTTTCAGAATCCGGAATTTTCCGGGTCGAATATCTCGAAATTCGAAAATTTTCCGGAAATTTCGATTTCAGTTTCGAAATCAGCGTGGTTGAGTTACCCTATAACCAACTTTTGAGCAAAATCGGAGACAAAAAATTTTTACTTTTCCCTTGGTCCCCCCTTACCATTCTAAAAAATTCCGGGTACCGCCATTTCCGGAATCCGGGAAGTACCGAACTGCCCGCGTTTCCGGGAGCACTTTAGGTCACCCCCAACTCCCCCTGAAAATTTCAGCCGGATTGGTCCAGCCAATCAAAAGTTAGAGGGGGGGACACATACGGCAAGAAATAACAAGCAAATTGGCATGAATGGGTTGCCGCTGGCATATTTCCTCTTATCAGGAGTCATATCTGAAGCTGCGTACATTTAAGAGCTTTGGCCCTATTACAACTTTTTATCTACTCAATGAGAGCTTCCGAATGACACCGGTATCGACCGGATCCGACAATTTTCAATTTTGACCCATTTTGGCCGGTTTTGGCCATTTTTGACCCCTTTGAGGCCCCGTAACTCATTTTCTGTACATTTTGGTGCTTTGTCCCTATTACAACCTTTTATCTACGCAACGAGAGCTTTCGAATGATACCGATATGAGTCCGATCTGAGAACTTTCAATTTTGAGCCATTTTGGCCGTTTTTGGCCATTTTTGACCATTTTCGGCCTCATAACTCAAAATGGGTGCATTTTCAGGCCTTGACCCTATTACAACTTTTTCATTACTCGCCGAGAGCTTTCGAATGATACCAAAATTAGCTCATTTGGACAACTTTTTTAATTTACTCATTTTTACTCACGGGGGTGCTCCGGGAGCACCTCTGCTCCCCCGGGGCTCCCCGCGCTTCCGGGAGCAGTTCAAGTCAAGACCTTCAAAATGAGGTATCAACCACCTCTCAACCCCTTTCCAATCTCGAGATAGAGGGGGGGGACAAGAATCCGGAGAATAATAATAATAAATCCTACCGGCATCAACGGGTTGTCGCGCATTTTCCTCTTATTCCTCTGTGCTTATATTGGCTCGGGCTAAAACTCAGTTTTGGAACATTTTCAGACTTTGGCCCTATCACAACTTTTTCCCTACTCGCTGAGAGCTTTCGAATAAGTACTATATTGACAACTTTTAGGACAATTTTTAAAATTCCGGTTATTCCGGGAATTCCCGGATTTTCAGTTTTTCGGCCGTAATGGGTCCGTCAATCTTAAACTGGCAGCAGAATGGACGCATTCTAACAAGACTTTGCATTTGCTCTTTTTATTCTAATTAGAATTAACAACTGCAATTCTGTTCTGCGCCACTGTTCTCATTAAAAACCAATAAGAGAAAGTGCGCAATGTTTTACAAATCGCAGCTTCTAAAAAAGTGTCCAACATTTTCAAGTAGAATTCGCACTTTGATTTTTTTGTTTGCTAATATCCTCATTAGAAATGTCAGACATATTTTCCATTGAGGCTATTTCTGCGTAGGAATTGAGATCAACTATTTTATAAGCTGCTATTTCTCATTAGAACGTTTCTAGTTTTAACTGACCTGCGTTTTCTAGTAAGTGCTTCTTTAAGCAAACCTTTAGTTTGATTGACAGGGGGCTGTTTTTACATGACCGAGTATATATATGTAGGCACAGTTTCTTTGGTGGGGGAGGGAGTATTCATAGTCTAAATTAATAATTAAACGTTCAAGTTAAACGAATTATTATATATTATTAACTGTTGCAAAAGCCGAATTATTTAGATGTTCGAATTCGTCCGGTGTCACAATCATCCATCATAAAAACACTAAAAATATAACGCTTAAGCATAGTTATTTGTTTATTCACTAGTGCAAACATTAGATTGTTTAAAAGAAGATATCAAGAAGACAAAACCTAGGAGTCCCTAGTTAAGTGCTTCCTTGTTATCACAGCTAAAGCTTTTCTAGCCTGCTTTTGCTATTCATAAAATTCGCAGTTTGCAAAACAGTGTATCATAGTTTATTTAGATTGCGCACAAGAAGAAGAACAGCATTAAACGGCAGCGTTTCTATTGAGAATGAAAGAGGCGGTGTGCTAATTCTAATGAGAAAAGCATGCTATATTATAAGCTAGATGTAAACAGCTGCTATTTCTCTTGAGGAATTGACAAGAATATCCGTAACAGCTGCGCATTCTATTTAAAAACTGAATTTCGCAAAGCGAAGTGTATTTAGAATGCGTAGTGCTGAAAATTAACGAATAGCTCTATCTCATTAGAAAACGCAAGCATAAATGCGCATTCTAAATAGATGCGTCCATTCTGCTGCCAGTTTAAGATTGACGGACCCATAATTTTCGCTGGACGCATTTCCGGAAAATGTCGCAAGAAGGAAAGTTGCTCAGCTCGACGAGTTCTTTCATTTGAGTACCATATTGACCACTTTCCGAAAAATTTTTCAAAATCCGGAATTTTCCGGGCCTAATATCTCGAAATCCGTGATTTTTCCGGGAATTTCAATTTCGGATTCGAAATCAGCACCACCGACTTACCCTATGACCAACTTTTAAGCAAAATCCGAGACAAAAAATTTTTAAGTCCAAAATCCGGGTTTTCGTGAATTCCCGGATTTTCAGTTTTTCGGCTATAACTTTCGCTAGACGCATTTCCGGAAAATGTCGCAAGAAGGAAAGTTGTTCAGCTCGGCGAGCTCTTTCATTTGAGTACCATATCGACCACTTTTGGAGAAATTTTTCAAAATTCGGAATTTTCCGGGTCGAATATCTCGAAATCCGGAAATTTTCCGGAAATTTCGATTTCAGTTTCGAAATCAGCGTGGTCGACTTACCCTGTGACCAACTTTTAAGCAAAATCGGAGACAAAAAATTTTTACGTTTCCCTTGGTCCCCCCTTACGATTTTTAAAATTCCGGGATTCGCCATTCCCGGAATCCGGGAGATATCGGGATGCCCTTACAAACGGGAGCACTTCAGGTCACCCTACAACTATGGTGAGAATTTCAGCCCGATCGGTCCAGCCAATCTCGAGAAAAAGGGGGGGGACACAAATGTTGACCGGAATAATAAATAAATAAATAAATAAATAAATAAATAAAGAAACTTAGCCATATCAAAGGGTTGTCTTTTTTTAAAAAAAAATGCGACAACCCAATAATAAACTAGCGACTGCAAGAGCGTGTTGCCCACCTGCACATTCCATTTAGGTCACAGCTTTATTTCCTAAGACTTTGATAGCCTCGTTCAAGAAATGCGTTCTTCTGCAATATGATTGGTTTTATTCGAATACAATAATGACGACACCTTCATCCTAACATGGTTGCCCTTGAAAAGGCAGTTGGGATAAGTGACTTTCCCATTACACTCTGTTAACACTGCTTCATACAAATGGTTGCCCTTAAAAAGGCAGTTGGGATAAGTGACTTTCCCATTACACTTTGTTAACACTACTTCATACAAATGGTTGCCTTTAAGAGAAAGTTGGGATAAGTGATTTTTCAAGTACACCTTGAATATATACTACGTTATACAAATGGTTGCCCTTAAGAAGGCAGTTGGGATAAGTGATATTTTCTGCGTTCCCGGGTTATCCTAGAAACAACTTTTCAACCAAATCGGAGACAAAAAGTTTTTGACCATTTTTGACACCTTCGCCTGAAAATGGTTGCCCATAAAAGCGCAGTTGGGATAAGCAGTTTTCGACTAAATATCGTTTAAAAATAATTGACACTGCTTTCTAAAGGGTATCCTAGCAAATCCACCGGCTAAACTTGACTAACGCATTAAAAAAGCACAGATATTAGGTGTTTCTGGGCAGTTTGCTCACTTTCGCGGTCTTCAACAGTGTGACTTTTGGCCATATCTCGAGATTCTCAAAAGGTAGAAAAATTTCGATTGCAGATTTGGAATCAGCGTCCCAGAATTACCTTATAACCGACTTTTCAACCAAATCGGATACAAAAAGTTTTTGACCATTTTTGACACCTTTGCCTGAACATGGTTGCCCATAAAAGGGCAGTTGGGATAAGCAGTTTTCGACTAAATATGGTTTAAAAATAATTGACACTGCTTTCTAAAGGGTATCCTAGCAAATCCACCGGCTAAACTTGACTAACGCGTTAAAAAAGCACAGATATTAGGTGTTTCTGGGCAGTTTGCTCACTTTTGCGGTCTTCAACAGTGTAACTTTTGGCCATATCTCTAGATTCTCAAAAGGTAGAAAAATTTCTATTGCAGATTTGGAATCAGCGTCCCCGAATTACCTTATAACCGACTTTTCAACCAAATCGGAGACAAAAAGTTTTTGACCATTTTTGACACCTTTGCCTGAACATGGTTGCCCATAAAAGGGCAGTTGGGATAAGCAGTTTTCGACTAAATATCGTTTAAAAATAATTGACACTGCTTTCTAAAGGATATCCTAGCAAATCCACCGGCTAAACTTGACTAACGCGTTAAAAAAGCACAGATATTAGGTGTTTCTGGGCAGTTTGCTCACTTTTGCGGTCTTCAACAGTGTAACTTTTGGCCATATCTCGAGATTCTCAAAAGGTAGAAAAATTTCGATTGCAGATTTGGAATCAGCGTCCCCGAATTACCTTATAACCGACTTTTCAACCAAATCGGAGACAAAAAGTTTTTGACCATTTTTGACACCTTTGCCTGAACATGGTTGCCCATAAAAGGGCAGTTGGGATAAGCAATTCTCAACTACATATCGCTAAAAATTACTTGATATACCATTCTAAGCGTGTCCTAGCAAACACACCGGCTCATCTTGACTAACTAGTTCAAAAAACACGGATATTAGGTGTTTCTGGGCAGTTTGCTCACTTTTGCGGTCTCCAACAGTGTAACTTTTGGCAATATCTCGAGATCCAAAAGGGATAGAAAAATTTCGTTTGCGGATTCGGAATCTGCGTCCCCGAATTACCCTAGGACAGGCTTTTCAACCAAATCGGAGACAAAAAGTTTTTGACCATTTTTGAGAATCGCCTTGGGTCCCCCCTTACGATTTTTAAAAATTAAATTCCCTGCCCTGGTCGACTGTGTGGAGATAGAGCGATGAAATTGACGGATGCACACCTTCTTTTCACGCTCTTCAAAATGAGGTATCAACCACCCCTGTACCCCTTCCCAATCTCGAGATCTAGGGGGGGACACCAACCTGCTAATAATAAGAATAAACAGACAGTAGAAAGGGTTGCCCTCTTCCTTTGGAAAGGTGGGCAACACAATAACTAGCGACTGCGAGAGTGTGTTGCCCACCTGCACATTCCATTTAGGTCACAGCTTTATTTCCTAAGACTTTGATAGCCTCTCGTTCAAGAAATGCGTGCTTCTGCAATATGCTTGGTTTTATTCGAATACAATAATGACGACACCTTCATCCTAAAATGGTTGCCCTTAGAAGGGCAGTTGGGATAAGTGATTTTTATATTACACTTTGTTAACACTACTTCATACAAATGGTTGCCCTTAAAAAGGCAGTTGGGATAATTACGAATTACCTTATAACCGACTTTCCAACCAAATCGGAGACAAAAAGTTTTTGACCATTATTGACACCTTTACCTGAACATGGTTGCCCATAAAAGGGCAGTTGGGATAAGCAATTTTCAACTACATATCGCTAAAAGTTACTTGATATACCATTCTAAGCGTGTCCTAGCAAATACACCGGCTCATCATGACTAACTAGTTCAAAAAACACGGATATTAGGTGTTTCTGGGCAGTTTGCTCAATTTTGCGGTCTCCAACAGTGTAACTTTTGGCCATATCTCGAGATTCTCTAAAGGTAGAAAAATTTCGATTGCAGATTTGGAATCTGCGTCCCCGAATTACCTTATAACCGCCTTTTCAACCAACTCAGAGACAAAAAAGTTTAGACCGTCTGGCACTGTGACGACAGTCTGCTCACTTTTGCGTTCTCCAACATCAATTTTTTAAAAATTAAATTCCCTGCCCTGGTCGACTGGGTGGAGATAGACTAATGAAATTCACGGATGCACACCTTCTTTTCAAGCTCTTCAAAATGAGGTATAAACCAACCCTGTACCCCTTCCCAATCTCGAGTTCTAGGGGCGAAAAACAACTGATAGTAGGCGTTTCCAGAGAACCAGAACCACCACCTTCGATTTTTAAAAATTTAAATTTTAAATTCCCTGCCCTGGTCGACTGGGTGGAGATAGACTAATGAAATTCACGGATGCACACCTTCTTTTCACGCTCTTCAAAATGAGATATTAACCAACCCTGTACCCCTTCCCAATCTCGAGTTCTAGGGGCGAAAAACAACTGATATATAATAGGCGTTTCCAGAGAACCAGAACCACCACCTTCGATTTTTAAAAATTTAAATTTTAAATTCCCTGCCCTGGTCGACTGGGTGGAGATAGACTAATGAAATTCACGGATGCACACCTTCTTTTCACGCTCTTCAAAATGAGATATTAACCAACCCTGTACCCCTTCCCAATCTCGAGATCTAGGGGGGGGGACACCCACCTGCTAATAATAATAATAACAAGCTTATTTGCATGAATGGGTTGCCGCTGGCATTTTTCCTCTTATCAAGGGACATAACTCAGTTTGCATGCAGTTAGGAGCTTTGGCTCTATTGCAACTTTTTATCTACGCAACAAGTGCTTTCGAATGATACCCATGCTGGACGGTTTTGTTACTTTGAATTTTGACTCATTTTGCAGCATAACAGTATCGAGCACTTTTTGTTCCGCAAACCTGTCCAAAACGCGATTTCTGTACACTTTCACACTTTGTCTCTATTACACGTTTTATTTACTCAACGAGAGCTTTCGAATGATAGCAATATGAGACCGATCCGAGAAGTTTCAATTTTGACCCATTTTGGCCGGTTTTGGCCATTTTTGACCCCTTTGAGGCTCCGTAACTCATTTTCTGTTCACTTTGGTGCTTTGACCATATTACAACGTTTTATCTGCGCAACGAGAGCGTTCGAATAACACCGGTATCGATCGGATCCGACAATTTTCAATTTTGACCCATTTTGGCTGGTTTTGGCCATTTTTGACCCTTTGAGACCCCGTAACGTATTTTCTGTACATTTTGGTGCTTTGACCCTATTACAACATTTTATCTACTCAACGAGAGCTTTCGAATGACGCCAGTATCGACCGGATCCAACAATTTTCAATTTTGACCCATTTTGGCCGGTTTTGGCCATTTTTGACCCCTTTGAGGCTCCGTAACTCATTTTCCGTAGATTTGGGTGCTTTGGCCCTATTACAACATTTTATCTACTCAACGAGAGCTTTCGAATGCTATCCATATCAACCCAATCGGACAACTTTCAATTTTGACCCATTTTGGCTGGTTTTGGCCATTTTTGACCCTTTGAGACCCCGTAACGTATTTTCTGTACATTTTGGTGCTTTGACCCTATTACAACATTTTATCTACTCAACGAGAGCTTTCGAATGACGCCAGTATCGACCGGATCCAACAATTTTCAATTTTGACCCATTTTGGCCGGTTTTGGCCATTTTTGACCCCTTTGAGGCTCCGTAACTTATTTTCTGTAGATTTTGGTGCTTTGACCCTATTACAACTTTTTATCTACGCAACGAGAGCATTCGAATGCTATTCATATCAACCCAATCGGACAACTTTCAATTTTGACCCATTTTGACCGTTTTTGGCCATTTTTTACCCTTTCGTGGCTCCGTAACTCATTTTCTGTAGATTTTGGTGCTTTGGCCCTATTACAACATTTTATCTACTCAACGAGAGCTTTCGAATGACGCCAGCATCGATCGGATCCAACAATTTTCAATTTTGACTCATTTTGGCCGGTTTTGGCCATTTTTGACCCCTTTGAGGCTCCGTAACTTATTTTCTGTAGATTTTGGTGCTTTGACCCTATTACAACTTTTTATCTACGCAACGAGAGCATTCGAATGATATCCATATCAACCCAATCGGACAACTTTGAATTTTGACCCATTTTGACCGTTTTTGGCCATTTTTTACCCTTTCGTGGCTCCGTAACTCATTTTCTGTAGATTTTGGTGCTTTGGCGCTATTACAACTTTTTATCTACGCAACGAGAGCTTTCGAATGATACCCATATGAGCCCAATTGGACAACTTTCAATTTTTACCATTTGCAGCATCACCGTATCGAGTACTTTCACCCTGAGTCGTACCGGGTCGCCCAGGAGATATGCATACCTCCAAGTCAAGCCCTTCTAAATGAGGTATCAACCACCTCTCTACCCCTTACCAATCGCGAGATCTGGGGGTGGACACATTCGGCAAGAAATAATAAATAATAATAATAAATAATAATAATAAATAACGGACATACCCAAGTTAAAGGGTTGCCTTTTTGTTGAAAAAGCGGCAACCCAATAAATCCTACCGGCATCAACGGGTTGTCGCGCATTTTCCTCTTATTCCTCTGTGCTTATATTGGCTCGGGCTCAAACTCAGTTTTGGAACATTTTCAGACTTTGGCCCTACCACAACTTTTTCCTTACTCACTGAGAACTTTCGAATAAGTACCATATTGACAACTTTTAGGACAATTTTTAAAATTCCGGTTTTTCCGGAAATTACGGATTTTCCAATCTGCGGTCATAGCTTTCGCCAGAAACATTTTCAGAAAATACGGTAGTGATAAAAATTACTCAGCGCGACGAGCTCTTTCGTTTGAGTACCATATTGACTAGTTTTGAGCAATTTTTTCAAAATCCGAAATTTTCCGGATCGAATATCTCGAAATCCGTAAATTTTCCGGAAATTTCGATTCCAGTTTCGAAATCAGCGTGGTCGAAGTACCCTATGACCAACTTTTAAGCAAAATCCGAGACAAAAAAGTTTTAAGTCCAAAATCCGAGTTTTCGTGAATTCCCGGATTTTCAGTTTTTCGGCTATAACTTTCGCTAGACGCATTTCCGGAAAATGTCGCAAGAAGGAAAGTTGTTCAGCTCGACGAGCTCTTTCATTTGAGTACCATATCGACCATTTTTGGAAAATTTTTTCAAAATCCGGAATTTTCCGGGTCGAATATCTCGAAATCCGGAAATTTTCCGAAAATTTCGATTTCAGTTTCGAAATCAGCGTGGTCGACTTATCCTATGACCAACTTTTAAGCAAAATCGGAGACAAAAAATTTTTACGTTTCCCTTGGTCCCCCCTTACGATTTTTAAAATTCCGGGATTCGCCATTCCCGGAATCCGGGAGATATCGGCATGCCCTTACAAACGGGAGCACTTCAGGTCACCCTACAACTATGCTGAGAATTTCAGCCCGATCGGTCCAGCCAATCTCGAGAAAAAGGGGGGGACACAAATGTTGACCGGAATAATAAATAAATAAATAAATAAATAAAGAAACTTAGCCATATCAAAGGGTTGTCTTTTTTTAAAAAAAATGCGACAACCCAATAATAATAATAATAACTAGCGAAGTAGCGAGAATGGGTTGCCGCTGCTTTTTCCCTTAGGGACACGGGTTTTTTCAGAAGAATGCAACAGTATTTTGGTCGCAACTTTCGCTACACGCATTTCCCGAAAATGCCGCAAGCAGAAAAGTTGTTCAGCTCGACGAGTTCTTTCATTTGAGTACCAAATCGACCACTTTGAAAAAATTTTTAAAAATCCGGATTTTCGTGGTGAATTCCTGGATTTTCAGTTTCTCCGTCATGACTTTCGCTAGACGCATTTCCCGAAAATGCCGCAAGCAGAAAAGTTGTTCAACTCGTCGAGCTCTCTCATTTGAGTACCATATCGACCACTTTTGAAAACATTTTTAAAAATCCGGATTTTCTTGAATTCCCGGATTTTCAGTTTTTCGGCCATAACTTTCGCTAGGCACATTTCCGGGAAATGTCGCAAGAAGGAAAGTTGTTCAGCTCGACGAGCTCTTTCATTTGAGCCCCATATCGACCACTTTCGGAGAAATTTTTCAAAATCCGGATTTTCGTGAATTCCCGGATTTTCAGTTTTTCGGCCATAACTTTCGCTAGGCACATTTCCGGAAAATGTCGCAAGAAGGAAAGTTGTTCAGCTCGACGAGCTCTTTCATTTGAGCCCCATATCGACCACTTTCGGAGAAACTTTTCAAAATCCGAATTTTCCGGGTCCAATATCTCGAAATCCGTGAATTTTCTGGAAATTTCGGTTTCAGTTTCGAAATCAGCGCTATCGAATTACCCTATGACCAACTTTTAAGCAAAATTGGAGACAAAAAATTTTTACGTTTCCCTTGGTCCCCCCTTACCATTCTGAAAAATTCCGGGATTCGCCATTCCCGGAATCCGGGAAATATCGGACTGCCCGCGCTTCAGTCAACACTTCACCCCACCCCCAACACCCACTAAAAATTTCAGCCCAATCGGGCCACCCTATCAAAAGTTAGAGGGGGGGGACAGGTGTGGTCACGAGATGAATAATAACTAGCGCTACTGCAAGAATGTGTTGCCCACAACACATCCCTTTGGGGTATAGATTTTACTGGATACCTTTTGAGTTATTTCTGTGCAGGAAATCTGACCCAGGACTCAAACAGCTTTCAATTAAGCACCATATTGCCCATGTTTCAATGAGTTTTGGAAAATCCGGTTTTTTCCGGAAATTCCGGATTTTCCAATCTGCTGCCATAACTTTCGCTAGAAGCATTTCTGGAAAATACAGTAACGATAAAAATTACTCAGCTCGACGAGCTCTTTCATTTGAATACCATATCGACCACCTTAGAAGAAATTTTTCAAAATCCGGAATATTCCGGATCGAATATCTCGAAATCCGGAAATTTTCCGGAAATTTCGATTTCAGTTTCGAAATCAGCGTGGTCGAGTTACCCTATGACCAACTTTTGAGAGAAATCGGAGACAAAAAATTTTTGACCAAATTTTGGATTTTGAAATTTCGCCTTGGTCCCCCCTTACCAACCGAAAAATTCCGGGATTCGCCATTCCCGGAATCCGGAAAGTATCGGAGCCATCTTGCTTCCCGGAGATGTCCTAGTCAAGGGCTTCAAAATGAGGTATCAACCACCCCTGTACCCCTTCCCAATCTCGAGATCTAGGGGGGGACAGACGGATAATAATAATAATAATAATAAGCACAGACCAATAACAAAGTGTTGCCCATCCCTTTGGAAAAGTGGGCAACACAACTAGCGAAGTAGCGAGAATGGGTTGCCGCGGCATTTTCCGTTTATAGATGGCCATATCTCCCAAAAGAGGCACCGTTGTGACCCAGTATAGTCTGATTCGTGTAGTCCGTATCGAGAGCTCTCAATAGAGTACCATATTGACCATATTTAGAGTTGTTTAAATTTTTGGTCATTTTGGTCGATTTTGACCATTTTTGACCCCTTTGCGGCTCCGTAACTCAATTTTCGTACACTTTGGCGCTTTAGCCCTATTACAACTTTTTATATACTCAATGAGAGCTTTCGAATGACACCGATATGAGCCCGATCCGAGAACTCCCAATTTTGAGCCATTTTGGCCGTTTTTGGGCATTTTTTGACCATTTTTCGCCTCATAACTCAAAATGAGTGCATTTTCAGGCGTTGACCCAATTACAACTTTTTCATTACTCGCCGAGAGCTTTCGAATGATACCAAAATTAGCTCATTTGGACAACTTGTTTATTTTACTCATTTTTACTCACGGGGGTGCTCCGGGAGCACCTCTGCTCCCCCGGGGCTCCCCGCGCTTCAGTCAACAGTTCAAGTCAAGACCTTCAAAATGAGGTATCAACCACCTCTCTACCCCTTCCCAATCTCGAGATAGAGGGGGGGGGACAAGGGGTGGTAACGAGATGAATAATAACTAGCGAAGTAGCGAGAATGGGTTGCCGCGGCATTTTCCGTTTATAGATGGCCATATCTCCCAAAAGAGGCACCGTTGTGACCCAGTATAGTCTGATTCGTGTATATAGTCCGTATCGAGAGCTCTCAATAGAGTACCATATTGACCATATTTAGAGTTGTTTAAATTTTTGGTCATTTTGGTCGATTTTGACCATTTTTGACCCCTTTGCGGCTCCGTAACTCAATTTTCGTACACTTTGGCGCTTTGGCCCTATTACAACTTTTTATATACTCAATGAGAGCTTTCGAATGACACCGATATGAGCCCGATCCGAGAACTCTCAATTTTGAGCCATTTTGGCCGTTTTTGGGCATTTTTGACCATTTTTCGCCTCATAACTCAAAATGAGTGCATTTTCAGGCGTTGACCCAATTACAACTTTTTCATTACTCGCCGAGAGCTTTCGAATGATACCAAAATTAGCTCATTTGGACAACTTTTTTATTTTACTCATTTTTACTCACGGGGGTGCTCCGGGAGCACCTCTGCTCCCCCGGGGCTCCCCACGCTTCAGTCAACAGTTCAAGTCAAGACCTTCAAAATGAGGTATCAACCACCTCTCTACCCCTGCCCAATCTCGAGATAGAGGGGGGGGACAAGGGGTGGTAACGAGATGAATAATAAAAACGGACATACCCAGATGAAAGGGTTGCCTTTTTGTGTAAAAAGCGGCAACCCAAAAACGGACATACCCAGATGAAAGGGTTGCCTTTTTGTGTAAAAAGCGGCAACCCAAAAACGGACATACCCAGATGAAAGGGTTGCCTTTTTGTGTAAAAAGCGGCAACCCAATAATAAATCCTACCGGCATCAACGGGTTGTCGCAGCCATTTTTCCTCTTAACTACAGGGCCAAAACTCAGTTTTGGCACATTTGCAAGCTTTGGTGCTATTGCAACTTTTTTCCTACTCGCTTAGAGCTTTCGAATGACGTCAATATGAACGCAATTGGTCAACATTCAATTTTGACCATTTTTGCAGCATCAGCGTATCGAGGGTCAAAACGCAATTTTGTACATTTTCAAGATTTGGCCCTATTACAACTTTTTCTCAGCTCGATGAGAGCATTCGAATGATACCAATATTGCCCCGATCCGACAACTCTCAATTCTGACCATATTTGGAAAATGGTTGCCCATAAAAGGGCAGTTGGGATAAGAGATTTTCGATAATTATTGCTAGACGTTATTTAATACAGTCTCTTAAAAGGTGTTCTAGCAAATCCACCAGCTCAACTTGACTAACAAAGTCAAAAACTCTTATATTAGGCGTTTCTGGGCAGTTTGCTCACTTTTGCGGTCTCCAACAGTGTAACTTTTGGCCATATCTCGAGATCCACAAGGGCTAGGAAAATTTCGATTGCAGATTTGGAATCTACGTCCCCGGGTTACCCTATGACCAACTTTTAAGCAAAATCGGAGACAAAAAATTTTTGACCATTTTTGGGTTGCCGCTTTTTACACAAAAAGGCAACCCTTTCATCTGGGTATGTCCGTTTTTATTATTCATCTCGTGACCACACCTGTCCCCCCCCCTCTAACTTTTGATAGGGTGGCCCGATTGGGCTGAAATTTTTAGTGGGTGTTGGGGGTGGGGTGAAGTGTTGACTGAAGCGCGGGCAGTCCGATATTTCCCGGATTCCGGGAATGGCGAATCCCGGAATTTTTCAGAATGGTAAGGGGGGACCAAGGGAAACGTAAAAATTTTTTGTCTCCAATTTTGCTTAAAAGTTGGTCATAGGGTAATTCGATAGCGCTGATTTCGAAACTGAAACCGAAATTTCCAGAAAATTCACGGATTTCGAGATATTGGACCCGGAAAATTCCGGATTTTGAAAAGTTTCTCCGAAAGTGGTCGATATGGGGCTCAAATGAAAGAGCTCGTCGAGCTGAACAACTTTCCTTCTTGCGACATTTTCCGGAAATGTGCCTAGCGAAAGTTATGGCCGAAAAACTGAAAATCCGGGAATTCACGAAAATCCGGATTTTGAAAAATTTCTCCGAAAGTGGTCGATATGGGGCTCAAATGAAAGAGCTCGTCGAGCTGAACAACTTTCCTTCTTGCGACATTTCCCGGAAATGTGCCTAGCGAAAGTTATGGCCGAAAAACTGAAAATCCGGGAATTCAAGAAAATCCGGATTTTTAAAAATGTTTTCAAAAGTGGTCGATATGGTACTCAAATGAGAGAGCTCGACGAGTTGAACAACTTTTCTGCTTGCGGCATTTTCGGGAAATGCGTCTAGCGAAAGTCATGACGGAGAAACTGAAAATCCAGGAATTCACCACGAAAATCCGGATTTTTAAAAATTTTTTCAAAGTGGTCGATTTGGTACTCAAATGAAAGAACTCGTCGAGCTGAACAACTTTTCTGCTTGCGGCATTTTCGGGAAATGCGTGTAGCGAAAGTTGCGACCAAAATACTGTTGCATTCTTCTGAAAAAACCCGTGTCCCTAAGGGAAAAAGCAGCGGCAACCCATTCTCGCTACTTCGCTAGTTTAGAATCGCCTTGGTCCCCCCTTACGATTTCAAAAATTCCGGGAGCCACCATTCCCGGAATCCGGGAGATATCGGGCTGCCCCCACTTCCGGTACCACTTCAGGTCACCCTACAACTATGGTGATAATTTCAGCCCAATCGGCCCAGCCAATCTCGAGAAAAAGGGGGGGGACAAAGTGTTGACCGGAATAATAAATAAATAAAGAAACTTAGCCATATCAAAGGGTTGTCTTTTTTTAAAAAAAATGCGACAACCCAATAAGCAAAGTGGCATGAATGGGTTGCCGCTGCATTTTTCCTCTTATCAGGAGTCATAACTGAAGCTGTGTTCATTTAAGAGCTTTGGCCCTATTCAAACTTTTTGTCTACTCAATGAGAGCTTCCGAATGACACCGGTATCGACCGGATCCGACAATTTTCAATTTTGACCCGTTTTGACCAATTTTGGCCATTTTTGACCCATTTGAGGCTCCGTAACTCACATTTCCTCGACTATGGTGCGTTGGTCTTATTACAACTTTTTATCTACGCAACGAGAGCTTTCAAATGATACCGATATGAGCCCGATCTGAGAACTTTCAATTTTGAGCCATTTTGGCCGTTTTTGGCCATTTTTCACCATTTTTCGCCTCATAACTCAAAATGAGTGCATTTTCAGGCCTTGAGCCTATTACAACTTTTTCATTACTCATCGAGAGCTTTCGAATGATACCAAAATTAGCTCATTTGGACAAATTTTGTATTTTACTCATTTTTACTCACGGGGGTGCTCCGGGAGCACCTCTGCTCCCCCGGGGCTCCCCGCGCTTCCGGGAGCAGTTCAAGTCAAGACCTTCAAAATGAGGTATCAACCACCTCTCTACTCCTTTCCAATCTCGAGATAGAGGGGGGGGACAAGAATCCGGAGAAGAAATAATAACAAGCTAATTGGCATGAATGGGTTGCCGCTGTCATTTTTCCTCTTATAAACACGAAATTTTATGTGTCCAGTACCACGAAATCAGTAAATTTTCCGGAAATCTCTAATTCAGTTTCGAAATCAGCGTTGTCGAATTACCCTGTGACCAACTTTTAAGCAAAATCTTTGACAAAAAATTTTTCCGTTCAAAATCCGGGTTTCCGGGAATTCCCGGATTTTCAGTTTTTCGGCCATAACTTTCGCTAGACGCATTTCCGGAAAATGTCGCAAGAGGAAAAGTTGTCCAGCTCGGCGAGCTCTTTCATTTGGGTACCATCTTGACCACTTTTGGAAAAATTTTTCAAAATTCGGAATTTTCCGGGTCCAATATCTCGAAATCCGTAAAATTTCCGGAAATTTCGATTTCAGTTTCGAAATCAGCGTTGTCGAATTACCCTATGACCAACTTTTAAGCAAAATCGGAGACAAAAAATTTTTCCGTTCAAAATCCGGGTTTCCGGGAATTCCCGGATTTTCAGTTTTTCGGCCATAACTTTCGCTAGACGCATTTCCGGAAAATGTCGCAAGAAGAAAAGTTGTTCAGCTCGGCGAGCTCTTTCATTTGAGTACCATATTGACCACTTTTGGAGAAATTTTTCAAAATCCGGAATTTTCCGGGTCCAATATCTCGAAATCCGGAAGGTTTCCGGAAATTTCGATTTCAGTTTCGAAATCAGCGTGGTTGAATTACCCTATGACCAACTTTTAAGCAAAATCGGAGACAAAAAATTTTTACGTTTCCCTTGGTCCCCCCTTACCATTATAAAAAATTCCGGGTACCGCCATTTCCGGAATCCGGGAAGTACCGAACTGCGCGCGTTTCCGGGAGCACTTTAGGTCACCCCCAACTCCCCCTGAAAATTTCAGCCGGATCGGTCCAGCCAATCAAAAGTTAGAGGGGGGGGACACATACGGCAAGAAATAAATAATAATAATAATAATAATAAATCCTACCGGCATCAACGGGTTGTCGCAGCCATTTTTCCTCTTATCTACAGGGCCAAAACTCAGTTTTGGCACATTTGCAAGCTTTGGTGCTATTGCAACTTTTCCCTACTCGCTGAGAGCTTTCGAATAAGTACCATATTGACAAAACCATAGAGTCTACTTTTGTGACAATTCTTAGAAATTCGGTTTTTCCGGGAATTCCCGGATTTTCGGTTTTTCGGCCATAACTTTCGCTGGACGCATTTCCGGAAAATGTCGCAAGAAGGAAAGTTGTTAAGCTCGACGAGCTCTTTCATTTGAGTACCATGTCGACCACTTTCGGAGAAGTTTTCCAAAATCCGGAATTTTCCGGGTCCAATATCTCGAAATCCGTAAACTTTCCGGAAATTTCGATTCCAGTTTCGAAATCAGCGTGGTCGAATTACCCTATGACCAACTTTTGAGCAAAATCGGAGACAAAAAATTTTTAAGTCCAAAATCCGGGTTTTCGTGAATTCCCGAATTTTCAGTTTTTCGGCTATAACTTTCGCTAGACGCATTTCCGGAAAATGTCGCAAGAAGGAAAGTTGTCCAGCTCGACGAGCTCTTTTGTATTTGAGCTCCATATCGACCACTTTTGGGGAAAATTTTCAAATTCCGATATTTTCCGGGACGAATATCTCGAAATCCGTAAATTTTCCGGAAAATTCGTCTTCGGTTTCGAAATCAGCGCAGTCGAATTACCCTATGACCAATTTTTGAGCGAAATCGGAGACAAAAAATTTTTACGTTTCCCTTGGTCCCCCCTTACCATTTTTAAAAATTCCGGGAGCCGCCATTCCCGGAATCCGGGAGATATCGGGATGCCCTTACAAACGGGAGCACTTCAGGTCACCCTACAACTATGGTGAGAATTTCAGCCCGATCGGTCCAGCCAATCTCGAGAAAAAGGGGGGGGACACAAATGTTGACCGGAATAATAAATAAATAAAGAAACTTAGCCATATCAAAGGGTTGTCTTTTTTTTAAAAAAATGCGACAACCCAATAAATAATAAATAACGGACATACCCAAGTTAAAGGGTTGCCTTTTTGTTGAAAAAGCGGCAACCCAATAATAAATCCTACCGGCATCAACGGGTTGTCGCAGCCATTTTCCTCTTATCTAAAGGGCGAAAACTCAGTTTTGGTACATATTCAGGCTTTGGTGCTATTGCAACTTTTTTCCTACTCGCTAAGAGCTTTCGAATGAGTACCATAGAGTCTACTTTTGACAATTCTTAGAAATTCGGTTTTTCCGGGAATTCCCGGATTTTCGGTTTTTCGGCCATAACTTTTGCTGGACGCATTTCCGGAAAATGTCGCAGGAAGGAAAGTTGTTAAGCTCGACGAGCTCTTTCATTTGAGTACCATGTCGACCACTTTCGGAGAAGTTTTCCAAAATCCGGAATTTTCCGGGTCTAATATCTCGAAATCCGTAAACTTTCCGGAAATTTCGATTCCAGTTTCGAAATCAGCGTGGTCGAATTACCCTATGACCAACTTTTGAGCAAAATCGGAGACAAAAAATTTTTAAGTCCAAAATCCGGGTTTTCGTGAATTCCCGGATTTTCAGTTTTTCGGCTATAACTTTCGCTAGACGCATTTCCGGAAAATGTCGCAGGAAGGAAAGTTGTTAAGCTCGACGAGCTCTTTCATTTGAGTACCATGTCGACCACTTTCGGAGAAGTTTTCCAAAATCCGGAATTTTCCGGGTCTAATATCTCGAAATCCGTAAACTTTCCGGAAATTTCGATTCCAGTTTCGAAATCAGCGTGGTCGAATTACCCTATGACCAACTTTTGAGCAAAATCGGAGACAAAAAATTTTTAAGTCCAAAATCCGGGTTTTCGTGAATTCCCGGATTTTCAGTTTTTCGGCTATAACTTTCGCTAGACGCATTTCCGGAAAATGTCGCAAGAAGGAAAGTTGTCCAGCTCGACGAGCTCTTTCATTTGAGCTCCATATCGACCACTTTTGGGGAAAATTTTCAAATTCCGACATTTTCCGGGGCGAATATCTCGAAATCCGTAAATTTTCCGGAAAATTCGTTTTCCGTTTCGAAATCAGCGCGGTCGAATTACCCTATGACCAACTTTTGAGCGAAATCGGAGACAAAAAATTTTTACGTTTCCCTTGGTCCCCCCTTACCATTTTTAAAAATTCCGGGAGCCGCCATTCCCGGAATCCGGGAGATATCGGGATGCCCTTACAAACGGGAGCACTTCAGGTCACCCTACAACTATGGTGAGAATTTCAGCCCGATCGGTCCAGCCAATCTCGAGAAAAAGGGGGGGGGACACAAATGTTGACCGGAATAATAAATAAATAAATAAATAAAGAAACTTAGCCATATCAAAGGGTTGTCTTTTTTTTAAAAAAAATGCGACAACCCAATAAATAAATCCTACCGGCATCAACGGGTTGTCGCGCATTTTCCTCTTATTCCTCTGTGCTTATATTGGCTCGGGCTCAAACTCAGTTTTGGAACATTTTCAGACTTTGGCTCTATCACAACTTTTCTACTATCCCTACTCGCTGAGATCTTTCGAATAAGTACCATATTGACAACTTTGAGGACAATTTTTAAAATTCCGGTTTTTCCGGGAATTCCCGGATTTTCAGTTTTTCGGCCGTAATTTTCGCTGGATGCATTTCCGGAAATTGTCGCAAGAAGGAAAGTTGCTCAGCTCGACGAGTTCTTTCATTTGAGTACCATATTGACCACTTTCCGAAAAATTTTTCAAAATCCGGAATTTTCCGGGTCGAATATCTCGAAATCTGGAAATTTTCCGGAAATTTCGATTTCAGTTTCGAAATCAGCGTGGTCGACTTACCCTATGACCAACTTTTGAGCGAAATCGGAGACAAAAAATTTTTAAGTCCAAAATCCGGGTTTTCGCGAATTCCCGGATTTTCAGTTTTTCGGCTATAACTTTCGCTAGACGCATTTCCGGAAAACGTCGCAAGAAGGAAAGTTGTTCAGCTCGGCGAGCTCTTTCATTTGAGTACCATATCGACCACTTTTGGAGAAATTTTTCAAAATCAGGAATTTTCCGGGTCGAATATCTCGAAATCCGGAAATTTTCCGGAAATTTCGATTTCAGTTTCGAAATCAGCGTGGTCGACTTACCCTATGACCAACTTTTAAGCAAAATCGGAGACAAAAAATTTTTACGTTTCCCTTGGTCCCCCCTTACGATTTTTAAAATTCCGGGAGCCGCCATTCCCGGAATCCGGGAGATATCGGGATGCCCTTACAAACGGGAGCACTTCAGGTCACCCTCCAACTATGGTGAGAATTTCAGCCCGATCGGTCCAGCCAATCTCGAGAAAAAGGGGGGGGACACAAATGTTGACCGGAATAATAAATAAATAAATAAATAAATAAATAAATAAATAAACTTAGCCATATCAAAGGGTTGTCTTTTTTTTAAAAAAAATGCGACAACCCAATAATAAACTAGCGCTACTGCAAGAATGTGTTGCCCACAACACGGCCCTTTGAGGTATAGATTTTGCTAGATATATACCTGTTAAGCTGTTTCTGTTCAGGAAATCTGTCCCAGGACTCAAAGAGCTTTCAATTAAGCACCATATTGCCCATGTTTCAACGAGTTTTTGAAAATCCGGTTTTTTCCGGAAATTCCGGATTTTCCAATCTGCGGGCATAACTTTCGCTAGAAGCATTTCCGGAAAATACGGCAAGGATGAAAATTACTCAGCTCGACGAGCTCTTTCAGTTGAGTACCATATCGACCACTTTTGGAGAATTTTTTTCAAAATCCGGAATTTTCCGGATCGAATATCTCGAAATCCGCAAATTTTCCGGAAATTTCGATTTCAGTTTCGAAATCAGCGTGGTCGAGTTACCCTATGACCGACGTTTGAGCAAAATCGGAGACAAAAAATTTTAGACCAAATTTTGGATTTTTGAAATTTCGCCTTGGTCCCCCCTTACCATCGGAAAAAATCCTAATTTTCAAATCCCGGAATTTCGGACCCATCTTGCTTCCGGGAGATGTCCTAGTCAAGGGCTTCAAAATAAGGTATCAACCACCCCTGTACTCCTTCCCAATCTCGAGATCTAGGGGGGGGACAGACGGATAATAAGCACAGAACGATAACAAGGTGTTGCCATTTCCTTTGGAAAAGTGGGCAACACAATAAATAACGGACATACCCAAGTTAAAGGGTTGCCTTTTTGTTGAAAAAGCGGCAACCCAATAATAAATAACGGACATACCCAAGTTAAAGGGTTGCCTTTTTGTTGAAAAAGCGGCAACCCAATAATAATAAAGAAATAACGGACATAC
Organism: Trissonchulus latispiculum; assembly: GCA_030248195.1. NCBI lineage: Eukaryota > Metazoa > Nematoda > Enoplea > Enoplida > Ironidae > Trissonchulus > Trissonchulus latispiculum. The sequence goes on along the minus strand of JASAND010009420.1, from coordinate 48,723 downwards.
CCAAGTTAAAGGGTTGCCTTTTTGTTGAAAAAGCGGCAACCCAAAAATAACCCGAAATTTTAACAAAAAAATCACCCCACCCTGACTCACAGGAAAGTCGCAGAGACCCAATTTTTTGCATGGTGATAGCCACACATCTCGACATTACAACCTGTGAGTTTGAGCCCCTAGGCCCTCTCCATGCGCTCAGGGCAGACCTTTAAGTGAGGGTACCCAAAAGTGACCTCAAAAACGTTCATGACCGAAGTTCGAATTTCGGCTGCTATCTACTAAGGGAAAACCCTAGGCAACCCATATTGTACATGTGACATGTCCTGACTGTGGGCTATCGATACATATATAGAAGTTCCCAGTCGGACCTCTGAGCCGTCCTGGGGTGGGTGATTTTTTTTGTTAAAAATTTTAACAAATAAAAAATTATTTTTATGTTTCGTTACTGATGTTAGAACAGCAGCTAGAGCAAAACTAACGTCAAAATCGAGCTCAGCGACCTCGAAAACCCTTATATACGTTGTTTTTGAGGTTGCTTGACACTTCTGGGAGCCCAACCTGGTAACCAGCCGGGCCTGGACCGTCCGACGGTAAACGTGATCCCAGAAGTCAGTATTAGGCCAGTTACCTAAAAACTAATGCCAGATTTGAATTCAGCGCCCTCGAAAACCCCCTAGGACATGTTTGTAGCCACTTCGGACTGTCCAGTTGGTACCTGGAGGGTCCGGACGGGTCCGGCAGGGGTCACGTGACCGTGGGTCATACCCCAGCAACATACGAAGTTCTGAGTTTCTCTGCCAAAATACCTGGAAATAGGTTATATTCACTCACAAACACGAAAAAACAACGTTTTAGCCTTTAAAACGGCACTTTAGAGCCACCAGACTTCATACTGGACGCTGTCGGGGGCCATCAGTGACCACTAAGACTTCGGCGGGGTCAGTTGCCTTAGTTGGAGCACTAGGTTAGCGGTTTGGGGTTCTAAATACGTTATTTAGTGCGCTCTATCCAAAACTGATGAGAAAAAGTTGCTAGCTGCTCTCTGGGATCCGATCCGCCACTGATTTTTTTTGTTAACGGGTGATTTTTTTGTTAAACCTTTAACAAAAAAATCACACATTTTCGTCTACTGCTACTTACTGGTAGGTCGTAGAGCAACGAAACTGGGGTGGTCTTAAAGCTTAGCCCAAGACCTATCCATGGGTCCTCAAAGTAATCGATTTGGTTTAGTTTTGCGAAAGTTCCAGCCAAAAAACCGAATTTTGATTTTTTTTGTTAAGCTTGCTATAATTTCGCTCTTAATAATAGTCTAAAACAAATTAAAAGTGTCATTGATCGTTAAAAATGTTGTGTTGGAAAAGCCGATAAAAGTATGTGCCAAAATGAAATCTTAATCCTGTCAATATTAGGACATTAAAACGCGATGGTAGCAGATATGCTACAGTCGCGAGGCTCGAGTAAGTCTAAAAGTAGAGAACCCAGGGAGTTTCTAGATTGCTGTTTAAGACAAAATTGTACGCGAAAGCAGCCGCTCATATCAACATATTATTGTAATTCACGCGAGTAGGTATAAAACCCATTCACAGTTAATGAGATTACCGTATCGAAGGTAAGATCAGGGTTTTTTTCAAAATCGGACCTGTGTAAATCTTGTGTAAATTTAAATTTCACTGTGTATTTTTGTTTGAAGCTGTGTAAAATTTAAAAGTGTCGTTTTTCAACTGTAATATAAAATAAAATACATTTAGACGTTATTTTCTTGCTACAATGTTATTTTCAGATCATTCAAGCCAAAGTTATGCTAACTAACTGCACTTGTGTAACATTTCGAAAGAAGCCACGCGGGGGGCCTGGGGGGCGGAGCCCCCAGAAGTTGAGAAATTTTTTAAATTAACGGCAGAAACGGCATTGAAAAGTTGTATTCCTTTAGCTTTCGTATTGAATATTTCTTGGGTTGTATGGCAACTATTTTTAGGCTCTGACTGCTTTTATTATTATATATACAAGAAATAAACAAGAAATCATATTGAATAATACTAGCTTCAGAAAACATATGTATAGTTAAATACGAATAAATACTAGCTTTCAATAAAAAATTTACGAATATTCGCACGCAGTACGAAAATAAATTATACGCAACTGTATAAGTAGAAGCATTAAGACTTAGGAGAATAAAACACCCATAACCATGTTGATGCAGAAATGCAGAAAACCATTCTAAACTATTGGAAACAGGCGGGGGTCTGGCAGCCCCCAGTTAAAAGCTAGAGCTTTTTTAAAACTTAAAGACTTGAAAACTATTTTTTCAGAGCACTTTTTGTAAAAATTTTCGAAAATTTGGCTGTGTATTTGTTGTGTAAATTAGTTTTTCACTGTGTAAATTTTTTGTGTAAATACACAGTATTTTACACAAAAAACCCTGGGTAAGATTGTTAGAGAAATGAACTGTTGAGCTAGATATATCGCAATTCACGCGAATAGGATGGACGGAGGAATTGCCTGTTCCACGCTACCAGACTGCATTCCCTATTCGGCGCTGAATCTAGTTTCTATAATTTTTCAGCGCCGACTGCTTTCCCTATTCGGCGCTGAATCTAGTTTCTATCATTTTCAGCGCCGACTGTTTTCCCTATTCGGCGCTGAATCTAGTTTCTATCATTTTCAGCGCCGACTGTCAATTATAGCAAGCTTAACAAAAAAAATCACCCGAAATTTTAACAAAAAAATCACCCCACCCTGACTCACAGGAAAGTCGCAGAGACCCAATTTTTTGCATGGTTATAGCCACATATCTCGACATTACAGCCTGTGAGTTTGAGCCCCTAGGCCCTCTCCATGCGTTCAGGGCAGACCTTTAAGTGAGGGTACCCAAAAGTGACCTCAAAAACGTTCATGACCGAAGTTCGAATTTCGGCTGCTATTTACTATGGGAAAACCCTAGGCAACCCATATATATTGTACATGTGACATGTTCTGACTGTGGGCTGTCGATACATGTATAGAAGTTACCAGTCGGACCTCTGAGCCGTCCTGGGATGGGTGATTTTTTTTGTTAAAATTTTAACAAATAAAAAATCATTTTTATGTTTCGTTACTGAAGTCAGAACAGCAGTTAGAGCAAAACTAACGTCAAAATCTAACTCAGCGACCTCGAAAACCCTTATATACGTTGTTTTTGAGGTTGCCTGACACTTCTTTGAGCCCAACCTGGTAACCAGCCGGGTCTGGACCGTCCGACGGTAAACTTGATCCCAGAAGTCAGTATCAGCCCATAGGTACCTAAAAACTAATGCCAGATTTGAATTCAGCGCCCTCGAAAACCCCCTAGGACATGTTTATAGCCAGAACTGTCCAGTTGGTACATACCTGGAGGGTCCGGACGGGTCCGGCAGGGGTCACGTGACCGTGGGTCATACCCCAGCAACATACGAAGTTCTGAGTTTCTCTGCCAAAATGCCTGGAAATAGGTTATAATCACTCACAAACACGAAAAAACAACGTTTTAGCCTTTAAAACGGCACTTTAGAGCCACGAGACTTCCTACTGGACGCTGTCGGGGGCCATCAGTGACCACTAAGACTTCGGCGGGGTCAGTTGCCTTAGTTGGAGCACTAGGTTAGCGGTTTGGGTTCTAAATACGTTATTTAGTCCGCTTTATCCAAAATTGATGAGAAAAAGTAGCTAGCTGTTCTCTGGGATCCAATCCGCCACTGATTTTTTTGTTAACGGGTGATTTGTTTTTTTGTTAAACCTTTAACAAAAAAATCACACATTTTCGTCTACTGCTACTTACTGGTAGGTCGTAGAGCAACAAAACTGGGGTGGTTTTAAAGCTTAGCCCAAGACCTATCCATGGGTCCTCAAAGTAATTGATTTGGTCTAGTTTTGCGAAAGTTCCAGCCAAAAACCGAATTTTGATTTTTTTGTTAAGCTTGCTATATACAGTTATGACTATGTTCATTCGAAAGATCTCATTCAGCTTCATATTTTTGCTTTTTAAAGCAAGTTTCTAGCTTTTCTCTACCGTGAGATGAGATATAACCGATTTTCTTGTTTTGGCGTCGAAAACTTATTTTTGCAGAAATCAAATAACCCAACATTTCCTGAACTAACAAAGCCGCAAGCAAGCCGTAAAATCAAACTAAGGGCGTCGATTTGACGGTCTCACAGGGACAAATTATCCGACGCATGATCTTCTTCCAACTGCTATCCTGTAGGCTGCTATCTTAAAAAATGTAGTTTTTGCAAAAACACGACCAATTTCTCCAAAGATTGTGGAGCATTCACCATGCAAGCTGGAGGGTTGCTACTGAACAAATGTGTTCTGCACAAATATACCCAGGGACGATTTTTTAGTTGCCCCGATTGCTGCGTTCTAGCTAAAGTAATCGATTGACAAATTTGGAAAAAGTAGGTTACGTAAAGTAAAGTTAAAAGTAGGTAAAAATAAAATACAGGTTACGCATACATTTCAGCTTATTTCTCTATAACGAAGAGCGATTTCACAATATAATATATAAATAAAAGATCGTCCCCAGCTATTTGATGAGTCTGCAAAAATTCTGGAAAATTATATATATATACTTCTTCTAAAATGTGTTAAAAATATTTTAGAAAAGCAACATTAGTTTCGTGGCATGCATTAAAAAGAGAAAATGTCATGCCACATTTGGATATAAAAATGGCTTCTAAACTCCAAGTAATGAATGAGTAATAATGGTGCAAACTTTATGTGACCAAAGGGAATCACCAACTTAAGAAAAGATTAGCAATATTAGAATCAATTTGGTCATTTTTTCGAAACAAATGAAATTTTTTGCGAAAAATTCCTAATTTTTGAGTCAAAATTTCGAAAATGTGGAGGGTGGGGTCTCAGATTTGGCCATGTGGGGGTGGAGTAGCCATAGTTTCCGTTGGGGGGGTATCCCCCCAAACTTTTTGACCAATTTTACCCCCCCCCCCTTTCCTTTTTCCCCCCCCCCCCCCCCCCGACTTGCCCTCCCCCAACTTTCGGCTACCCCCCCCCCCCGAACCCCCCCCCAGCGATTTTCGGGCCCAAAAAGTTAGCTAAATTTGGCCGAAAAATGGTCAGTTTTTGACAAATTTTTCTAAATTTTTGACTTAAAATCGCTTTAAAACAGTGCAAAACGCCAAAAACGATAAAAACAAGCCTTGTTTTGACGAAAAAAGCGTTAAAATACAGAAAATTTTGCGTTTTTAGGCCATTTTTCGAAATTTCTGAGGTCCGAATTCTGGGGGGGGGGGTTGGGGGGGTACCCCCCATCACATTTCTTGGGTCGACCACCAACCACCCAAGATTTACCCCCCATCATTTAATACCAAATTTGACCACTTTTGAATAATTTTATTTTCGACCACTTGACCCCCACCCGACTGACCCTTCTAACGGCAAACTGGAACCAGCCCAGCAATATAGGCACGTCGAACGGCAAAACGGATACCGGGAATGAGCTGGGCGCACCAGAAAACCCCTATAGACAAAGTTTTGAGAGGACAGGTAAAGCCTACTATGGACCTCCAGGATGCGGTTTCCGATTTGACCCTTCCGACGGCAAAGTAGAACCAGCCCAGCAAAATGGGTACGTCGGACGGCAAAACAGATACCGGGAATGAGCTTGGCGCTCCAGAAAACCCCTATAGACAAAGTTTTGAGAGGCCAGGTAAAGCCTACCATGGACCTCCAGGAAGTGGTTTCCGACTTGACCCTCCCGTGGGTAAACCTTTACCTTTTTTATATATGTACGTATGTATGTATGCATATTTAGACGCTTATTGTCAGCTGTACCTTTTGCTCTCAATCCTGTGATGACGCGAACGTAAACTTTTCAGTACGCGCGTCTCAGTCGCACGACGACAGATAAATGAATCGCAGTCGACGACACTTCTGGTTCAAGAGTTTGAACAGTCTACTGCTTGTGGACTGTGCTGATCTTCGTCTACTTACATACAGTAACAGCAACATCAGCTATAGAAGGACTAGATTCTCTCAACTAGTTACTAATCAGGATCAAATTATTCAACTAAAAATATCATGACGGTTGACGCCGGCCCTCTTCCAGAAATTTCCTATGATGATCTACAGTTCTTTGAACAGATCAATTCTGGACAGTATGGGAGCGTTTATCGGGCCAACTGGCGGTCCAGAAGCAGGATTGTGGCCGTTAAGAAAGTCCTCGTTTTGGAGAAAGAGGTGCAAAAATGTTAGGAGTAATTTTAGATCTAATTCAGATATATATAGCAATGTTCACAGAATCAAAAAGTTAAGATTGAGACTTGTGGCAGTAGCACCATGTAAAAAATTTCGGGTGCGTCTGTTGTTAGCTGTCCAGGTGGGTGATTCTTTGTTAATTTTCGGGGTGATTTTTTTGAACTTGTGTGTATATATCTATCTATCTAGGTATATACAAAATCTATCAGTGTGAGTTCAAAATTTTTGCTTACTTAAATTTTGCTTTTTTTCAGGCGCATACGTTGAGCTTACTAAGACATCGCAATATTATTCAGTTCTTTGGTGTTGTGACTCAGAAACCCAACTACTGCATTGTTACTGGTAAGCGTGAGTTTGCATGATACATGATCTATGCAAGAACAATAAGTACCCCTTCGTTGCATTTATGTACAATGAGTCGTCTTAGGCAGATTGTATATGCATATGCAAAAAGTAGCTTGTAAAATTTACAAAAACTTTTGTATGTAATACCGGTCTATGTAATTTCAGAGTTTGCTCCCAGCGGATCCTTGTACGACTTTCTTACTGACAAGAACAGTCAAGGCTTGGACTTTCAGAATATCATCACTTGGGCGCGGGACATTGCAGAGGGCGTTCAGTATCTCCACCGCGGGGCTCCGGTGACCATTGTTCACCGGGATCTGAAGTCCAAAAATGTGGTACTGTCAGAGGATTATGTTTGCAAACTGTGCGACTTTGGCACCAGCCGACCCATCACTCATACTACTCAGGTATGTATATGTATACGTACTAAGGGAGATTTCCCTCGATTTATGGGGTGGAGAAGATTAAAGTGAAATAAAGTTGTCACAAATTATTGAAACTAATAAAGTCGGCAACAGATGAACAACTTTTGTTTTATCTGAAGATGACCTGGTTTGACCGTTATAAACTTGCTTTGTGTCTGAGTACGTGCGATGATCACATTACTGTAGCATCCGTTTAGTATATATATACATTGTTGTTGGTGTACTCACAATTATTTTTTCAGATGTCTCATGCCGGCACCTTTCCTTGGATGTCTCCAGAATCTATTCAGAGCAAGCCAGCATCAACACCCACCGATGTCTGGTCTTATGGAGTTATTCTCTGGGAATTGTTGACTAGAAAAATTCCATTCTATGGGTTGGATGGCTACACGTGAGTGGAATAAAAATTCGTTTAGTTTTTGCAAGGCGATATACTACGGGGCTTTTCTGAAATAAGTGGAGGGACGGGTGGGGAGGGCGCCCTCCCCCCACTAATGGGGGAGGTCCAAAAGAAGGGGGATAAAATGTGCTAACATAGCCTGTTTTCCACATATGCTGCTATAACTAAGCTCGAAGGTGCTCAAAAATTAAGTTTTATCATCAAAAAAGACGATTTTTGGCCATAAAATGACCAAAAATCCTAAAAATTTGGCAGTTTCTGGGCACGTTAGAGTGAGTGACTGGGTTTTCTCTAGGCCAAAAAAGTGGGGTGGGGGGTGTCCCCCACTTGTGGGGGGGGAGACCAAAGGTGGGGGGAAATAAAATGGGCTAAAAATGCTAAAAGTACCGTAAAAAATTACGTGTGTTCTACATATATACCTACTGCTATGTATATATTCTATATATATTCTACATATATACCTACCAACTAAGCTCGAAAGTGCTCAAAAATCAAGTTTTATAACCAAAATAGACAATTTTTGACCAAAAATCCTTAAAATTTGGCATTTTCTGGGCACCTTATAGTGAGTGGGGGGGGGAAGGGGTCGAGTGGGAGGAACCCAGAAAGTGGGGGGGCGCCCCCCACGCCTGGGTTTATTTTACTGGAGGGGCGCCCCCCCCCCCCCACTTTTCGGGTTCCCCCCCACTCGAGCACCTCCTCTCCCACTCGTTCCCCCCCACTTTTTTGGGCTTCCCCCCCACTCACTATAGGGTGCCCAGAAAATGCCAAATTTTAAGGATTTTTGGTCAAAATTTTCAAAAATGTATGAAAAATCGCCTTTTTTGGTGCTAAAACTTGATTTTTGAGCACTTTTAAGCATAGTTATAGCAGTGTATGTGGAAAACAGGCTGTTTATACAGCATTTTTAGCATTTTTGGCTCATTTTATTCCCCCCCCCCACTTTTCGACCTCCCCCTCCACTTATTTTTGCCTAAAATAAACACAGCACTCCCCACTAAACCCCACTAAAGAAAACCCAGAGTGAGTGGGGGAAGCCCAAAAAGTGGGGAGAGGGCGCCCCCGCCCCCCCCCCCCAGCAAAACACAGAAGAGTCATTAAATGTTTTTCCATTTTTTCTATATCACACCCCCGTTGTTTTTTAAGGCGAGGCACGCCAGACTAGTTTTGCTCAGAGTCCATCACGTCTTGGCGTTGAGTAAATTGCAGATGCCAAGTTTGCCAATTTATGTACAATTATATTACAAAACAAATTTAATTTTTTTATATCGCCCATGCATTAGTGTGGAATTCTTACTGCCTCAGCTCAATAAACGATGCAACTGTTTTCGCTTCTTTCATACGGAGACGTTCTTGACTGTGCTGTTTTTCTGCATTTTTTGTTCAGATTCATATTCTGTCTGTTTTCTGCTACCTCTTTAGGGTTGCCTATATGGTGGTTGAGAAGGGCGTTCGACTGACCATCCCCAGCAGCTGTCCCCTCAGCTATCGGGAACTGATCGAAGACTGCTGGCAGGTGGAGGTTCGCGATCGCCCAGATATGCTCCAGATTCTTCAGCGACTGGAGGCTATCTGGGACGATCCGGACATGTCCACCAAGATGGACAATTTCCTCAGTCAGCGCAGTCAATGGAAACAGGAGATTGAACAGCAAACGGCCCAGCTGACCAGGCGAGAACGGGAACTGTCCAATCGAGAGCTGCGGCTGAAACGCTGGGAGCAGACGCTGCAGCGTCGTGAGGAGCACATGCAGACGACTCGGCACCAACTCCAGCGTCAGTTGTCCTATGACGTTGCCGTCTGGCCCGTCGAGCGCGTGTCTGACTGGCTGGCCGACCAGATTAGGGACAGCCTCCATCCGGAAGTCCTCGAACTGTTGACGGAGACGTTTGAGGCCAATCATATCAACGGCTCTCGGCTGCTGCTATTGACGGATGCAGATCTGCTCCGAATGGGCCTGGAGTCGGTAGGGTGTCGGCGCGAACTGTTGACGCAGATTGAACGACTAGGCTTCCATAATGAACGACTGGTCAACTTTCCACCCCTCTCTAAGGTGTCGTCGCCCCCGATTTTGCGTCAGATCACCAACACTGCCGCTGCCGCTGCCGCATCAACGTCGACTGAACCACCCCAGTATGATCCCAGATTTAACGGACATCCGACCTCCTCCTCCACCTCTTCCCCGGATTCGACCAGTCCGAATTCTTCGACCAGTCGGTACCGATCTTCAAATCAAACTGCCATTGATGCCATGGCGCCTCCCGACTGTCGGAGTCCCCCACCTGAAACGACGACCTCCTGTCAAAATAATCCTCACGAGGTCAATCTGACTCTAATCTTTGGCTTCTATGCACGAGACAACGAGGACCTGGAGGCGATCCGGTGGAAACCCTTCATGGATCTGGACGACCATGAGGTCTCCAGCCCCTGGGAACTGATTAAGGATGTGAAATTCTGCCTCAGCCGGCCCCCCTACGATGTTTTCAAGCTGGAATCTCGTCCGTTCGTTCTGGACCGATGGATTCTGGGCCTGGAGCAGGATATGGTGATCAATGCTGTGATAACCTACACCGATGTGGTGCAGCGACCGCGCAATACCACAGTCAGCTTCCAGCTGCAGTTGGCCTATCGCGGTATGCTGAGTGAGAAACCGGTTAGTCTGGAGCTGAACCCGGATGCCCTGGCCCTACGCCTACTCCAGTCTAGAGGGCCGGGGGCCTGCGGCTCTCGAGGGTCCATGCGCGGGTCGATCAGCACGCCTCAGTTGCAGGGTGCCTGGGCTGAGCGCCGATACCAGCACTCGGTGCCTGCCTGGCCTGAAGCACCGGTGCCTTCACGTAAGCACTCTTCTCAAATATTTCATTTATTGTATTACATATGTATTTGAATAACACAAATTTGCATTTTTGTTCATTTCCTACGTACCTCCGTAACAGATAGACCGCGTTCATTGGCTCTTTTGTTTTGGATAAGGCTTTCGCCTTAGTGACTGCAGGACAGGCTTTTTTCATTAGTTTTCTATGATCTGTAGCAGATAGAATTCGCAGGCTTGTAAATTAAGGACCACAGAATGTACACGTTTCCGGGCTGTTATTACCTTCTGGGATGTTGTTTGCACTCTCTTGAACCACGTCTGTCCTGCCCCCCTCCCGTAAAAATTTGCCCATACTGTAAGTTGTTGCTACTTTCTCTAGGCGAAAAAGTGGGGGGGGGCAGACTAGACAAAGTGGTCTACAATTGGCAAAAATGCAGTAGAAATGGCCTGTTCTCTATATATACTGCTATTACTATGCTTAAAAGTGCTTAAAAATTGAATTTGAGTACCAAAGTAGACTATTTCTGCCCAAAAAATTCCGGCAAAGCCGGAAATTTTTGAAAACTGACCAAAAATCCTTAAAAGTTGCATTTTGTGGACACCTTATGGTGAGTGGGGGGAAGCCCAAAAAAGTGTGGGTGGGGCCGAGTGGGGGGAAAGAGTCGAGTAGGGGGGGAACCCAAAAAGTGGGGGCGTACCTCCCGCCCCCCCCCCCCACTAAAAAAGCGCCGTTTGTCCTGATTTAAACATCAGTGGGAACAGATTGTCACTGGTTTCTAGTATTAACTTATTAAATCTTAAAGTGTATTCATAGTCGCGAACGCATAGAGACCCGCGTCGACGTGCGTAGACGCGCGTCGATGCCTCAGATTGTAACATGCCGTTATAGCCGTTTAAAATCAATTGTAACAATTTCATGCTCACGGATCATGTAGACGCTTACATACGTGCGTCGACAAGCGTCTACGCGCGTCTGCTTGCGACAGGAACGATGAATGTGCCTTTAGAGGTCTTTTTCTGTAACTACACTTCCTTAAAATTCTTGCGGTTTTATAGATCGTCTAATCAACAAAATATTATCACTTCGTGATTTTTACTGTGACAATATTATATTTTACACTATTTTCTTTTTTCTTTTCTTTTCTTCGCCTTTGGCGATCCTTCCTCTTCCCGAAATTGTAGCACTCCATAGCGTTTTTCTGTTTTTTTGCTTAATTCTTCCGTTTGAGGCGTCCTAAAGGAGGCGGGCCTTTCCCGAAACATTTACTTGAGACCAGGGTTTTTTGGTTTTCGGATTTGCGTCAACCTTGCGTCCCGCTAAATTTAAATTGCGTCCCGTTAAGAAATTTTGCGTCCAGGCAGAATACTTGTTTTAGCGTGTTTTTAGTGCAAAAATTGTTTTATTTATGAAAATTTCGATAAGTTCTTTGGTGAAAGCTATTTAGAATATTTAGAAAGCTGATGCTGCTTAACCGTAATGCACGATTACAGGATTACCTACCTAGAATATAGATGCGTCCAACAGACACGGCGGGGGGTCTGACGGGCGGAGCCTCCCAGAAGTTAAAGAATTTTTTTGAAATTACAGAATAATCCGCAATGGAAATGTTTAAAAAGATTTTATTTGGCGTCTGTTGCAGAACTTAGTAATTTTCGATATATATATATATATATATATGTATATATAATTCCGATATTTCATTGTTAGTTAAACTCTTTTGGTTAAACTAATTAAAGTATCAAAAATTTATGAAACATTCAGGAATATCATTGAGAAGAAAGGTGGCATATATTCCATGACAAAGTGGGAAACACCGGGGGTGGGGCGGAGTCCCCAGGACCCGAACAAATTTTTGGAAAAAAACGGAAAAATTGGTACTGGAAACATTTAAAGTTTTTACTCTTACAAAAGTGAATTTCCTCCCGAAATAATGTTGCGTCTAGGTTGCGTCCCGCTAAAATTTCATTGCGTCCAGATAAGAAACTTTGCGTCCAGACGCACATCTGGGCGCGAAGAAAACCCTGCTTGAGACATATAGCTTTAACTGGCGGGAATCTTGGATATGCATATTATGTCTTTATCTTCTGACTTTTAAAAGCTTAAAGTGGTTTACATTCATGGTAAAAGTTAACCTTTTCACTGATACCTGTGCATATAATATGTTTCAGGTTCAAGAATCTGGGCTGATATTGCAGCTGGCCTACAGCAGCCGACTGCTTCGTCTCGGCCGGATTCTCAGACATCTCCGGAGTCCGCAGCTGCGGCCTACAACGGCTACAACTCTAGCTCTGGCCTCTCATCAGACTCCTCCTCGTCAGCATCATCTCGCAAGACCAGCTCACCGGCTGTCCTCTACAGTAGGACTGGGTCCCGGCCCCTCTTCGAGCTGCCGATCGCCGAACTGCCCAACGAAGATCAGCCTTCGCCGTCTTCCTCTGGTTCGGCCGCACCACTGCCCCCCGGAGCCCCGCCTACGGCACCGCGTAGTCAGAGCTTTGCCGGCTCAGCTACGGCGGCTGGGGATAGCGGATGGGCTGCCCGCGTAGCCTCTCCACCGCTAAGCCTACCCGCTGCTGGCTTTGCCGGCCTGTCGGCTGAACCGCAGCTTCGACCCTATCGAAAGGACTTTGTTCCCAACAGCTCACCGGCCAAAACGCCGCCCGTTAGACGTCGGGAGCTCCAGCGGACCAAAAAGCAATCTCAGCGTGCCAATGTTCAGCAGCGAAACCAGGAACTCCTCTACCAACGGCATATGGGTACTTCCCAGCCGGCCAGTCGAGCTGAGGACTCGAAGGTCAGCATGCGGATTCATGGTGGAAATCAGAAATGGATGTGGAAGAAAGATGGCTGAGTGGTTTGGGCGCTTGAGTTGGGACCCTAGCAGGGGGCGGATCGAATCCCTCTACCAGTTTAGGATATTTTTATTTTTTGTTGACACTTTTTTGCAACTCTTCCTTGTATATACGAACATTGAAAAAGATTTATACCTAACTCTGGCTTTGCATGTGTGTATGGTTTTTTATTATAACTTTTGTTTGCTTTGTTCATTTTTGTCCATTGTTTGTTTCGATTACAAAGATCATTCTCAACATTCTCTTAATTTGATTGGATCGTCGCCTTTAATGATGTTATTTTTGTAGCCTTAATTTAATTGTACATTTTATTTATTTACTACTTAAACTATAGATGAGTTAGTGAGAAAGCTTTTTAAATAAATAAAGAAAGAAATAGTTTTTTACGAATTCCTTCAGAGCTGTAATTTTTTGGATATAGATTGGGGTGTGGGTGGAGGTGGAATATGACCTATTTTAATTCCACGCCCTCCGAGCTCCCGGTTGACCAGGGTGGCTAGTTTAATTTGTTAAAATCGTAAGGAGGGTCAAGATTCAAGACTGTATTGTTGTATATGCATTAATTTGTATTCTTAAAATGGTATCTGAATATTTTTGTCTTCCTCTGGACTCAAAGCTTACTGGGTGAAGGACAATTCGAAGACGTAGAATTCTTATGTGTAGTTGCTATTTTCGTTAGTTTAGCAAAAGATCCCCATTTTTGTACAAACCTTTTAGGGATCGACCGGATCCGAACCCGGATCCGGATCCAGTTTGGATCCGGCCGGATCCGGATCCGGATCCGGATCTAGTCATCAAAATACATGTAAATTTTTAAAATTTTGTTCTTTGATTTTGTTAATGCTTATGGGTTTTTTATGGTTTTGGTAATGCTTCAATGCAGGTAGTGAATTTATTTAATAATTTTCAGCAATTTCGCGGTGTTTGATACTGCAAATGAGTTAAGAAACATTTAGCCTGAAAGAAACAATTTTCACTAACTACCTAAAGAATTTTTGAAATGTGTGGGCCGCAGCCGCAGATATGGGACAGTTTACAATCACAGTTTTTCAACAACAATTTTTCAACAAAATCAGCAGATTAGTATGTAAATTAACATTACCTTACCATTAACTTCTTACATGGAGCCTAGAAAAACACAAAACCAATACTTGAACATCTTAAAAATTTCACTGAAGTTAAATTTTTTGAGTTTACAAGTCGGTTAGGCTTATTTGTCTAATAATTTTGCAATACATAAAAAATAGTTAAACGCTTAGGCCTAGAGTTTTGCTACTACTGAGAAACCATTTTATTAAAAGCATCGCTTAAAAATTCAGAAAAGCACAAGTTAAAATTGGGAAAACCCAACACGTCAAGGAGCCTGATATATAATTGCAAACTTTGTAAAATTTTTGTCTATAGATGTCTTAAAATAACTACTCACTATTTAATTTAAGAGACCTATTTAACACTGATTTATAAAAAATTACATAATTATGGAAAATATGCATATAGAAATTCATTTGGCATGACTTACGTAAAAAAATTAGTTAACAAAATAAAGTCTATATATACTTATTCGAGTTCAGTTGAATATCAAGATACACGGGGGTCTGGGGGCGGGAGCCCCCAGTAAAAGCCACGCTCTTAGCACGAAAAATCGCTTCTAGAAATTAATTTAGAGCACTCCAGGCATTTATATTTTAGTTTCAGTAATAATTTCCTTTGGTTTGTTAACTGCAAAAAAGATCCGGATCCGGATGGTTTTTCTGCCGGATCCGGATCCGGATCCGGATCTGCAATATCCGGCAGGATCCGGATCCGGATCCGGATATCCGGTCGATCCCTAAAACCTTTCTGAAATGGATGCAGTGGTTTTGATTCAACAGTGCTTCATCAGATTTAGCTTTTTCGCCAGAACAGTTCATATTAAGAGCAGGGGCGTAGGCAGGTGGAATTCCCTCCCGAAACAAATTTGCCCCCCGCAAATTGCCTTGTCGGGAAAAATTTTTTAAAAATTTCTAGCCGTATGCGCGAATTTTATTAATTAACTCAGGACCAACCCAACTTATTTGCACATCAACATACACTGCTAAATTATCTAAAATTTTTTACAAAATTTGCTCTGAAGAAATAGGTTTCAACCCTGCCATATTCTAAAACAGTCTGGCTTTTAGCTGTGGGCTACCGCCCCCCAGGCCCCCGCCTATTTTAGTTAAAGATCGCACAGTTTGCGCTTATAGCCATGGGGTGAAAAAACCCACCCCTTTGGGGGAGGAACCCACCCGCCTCCTGGGTCATGGGTTAGAGCTATGAGCTCCAAAACAAAGCGCGACTCAAACTTGGAGGGGAAAAACCCACCCAATTTTTTTGGAAATTTTTTTAACAACTCAGGAACAAATAGAGACTATAGTACGGTACTATCGAGCACGCTGCGTCATCCTATGCGGTTAGATTCGGAGAATTTTGCTTACCTTGCTTGCTAGAGGCTAAAAACCCTAAAAGTGCCATTTCGCTGCTGGAGGACCCAGTACAGGTCCAGTTGTGGATATTAACAGCCAATATTTCGTAAAAAACCATTCTCTACACGATGAACTAATAAGTTATATAATATGGGTGTAAAAGGCTCAGCGCGGCCCTTAGAGACCCGTTCGAGCACCGTGCCAGCTAAATACTCAACGAAACTAGACAAATTTGGTATCGTTGGAATCAGCACAACGAGTATAACAAGTAGCAAAAAAGTTTTGGTCAAAATTTTCAACTTTGAAAATTTTCGATTCCGGACATGTTAGGTCCGTTTGTTTTTTACGTGTAAGTCACTCTTGGGGAAGCACTTTTAGTCTAACTGACAAACTGAAGGATCTGGACATTTTCAGCCGGTGCAGTTTGGTTTTTCTGAGAGTAGTATAGCGCGGCGGGAAAAAACCCAAATTTCCGAATTTTGGCTGTAACTTTTTTATTAAGCGACAAATCGAAAATCTGACGATAACTGCCATGAGGCCTTGCGAAGAGCTTAAAAATGAGCCATAAAACGTCTCTCTAGCACTTACGGTTGGTGAGAAATTTTCGACCAAACCGATGGGAAAAAACCCAGCCGAAATTTTTGCTGGAAGCATGCCAGAACAGTTTTGACTATACCATTCGAAAGAGCGGGTCATTTTTAGTACATCTGAATCAAAAAATATCAATATTTTTGCAAAAATTCATGTCAAATTGACTTTTGAAAATTTCGTATGTTTAACACGTAAACATAGGCAAATTATGGAAATTTTTGAAATTTGCTTATTTTCTGCAGTTTAAGCATCCTATCACATAGAAAACGTGTTTTATTGCATGTAAAGCCAAACCCGACCTATTTTAGTGAAAAAATAGCGATTTTTGACAAAATTTGAAAATTTGGCTTGAAATGGCACCATCTCAGATTTTGGCCACCTGGACCACACATAGAAGGTCGAACCTAGGTCTCACCACAGGTACTAGAGACAAATTGCATACACTATCGTGAAGTTCGAGACATATCCTCTGTGAAACTGTAATCCGTTTTGGGCTAGGTCTTTCCAGTAGTTCAGGGTGACCTCCCAAAGTTGACCCTGCCTGACCCCCATGTTGGGACCAAAAATTCCAAAATTTTCAAAGTCCCAAAAAATTGGCTGAGAGGCAGCGGGAACTACAATAACACACTCTCTAGGGTAGTTTTGGACGCTGTTTAAGATAGGCTATTAAAATCCGATCTAGCTCATATGGGTTAATCACACTGGCGATGGGTTTTTCCCGCATATCGGACTGGGTTTTTTCCCGCCGCGCTTATATGTGTTAATGTACCTTTTGGACAATTTTCCGCTGCCCGGCCTGTCCGGCCACCTGTGCGGCCGGCCAAAAGTGGCCTGACCGCTAAGATGGCCAAAAAAGGCCAATTTTGTGTCACGGCTGCAGGGCTCAGGGAACAAGCTAGAGAGACGAGGCTTCGAACCCCGCCAGGTGCCCGAGTTTTTCGGGTGCCTGGTGGTGTACAACTTTCATTTCTTTAACTTGTTGCATAAGAAACTGGGATAGGTAGCGTGTCATAACCGAGGCGATTTTCTATATCTGTCCGGGATCGTTCAGGCGGCCGGCCCAAAGTTTGTCCGGCCAAATAGCCATTTTCGGAAAATTTCTAAATCCCAACTCCACAGAAAATAGGCATAAATATGCTGTTTTGGGCCAAAAAGTGGGACACAAATAAGAGTAATCGGGGTCGGTGAACACGATGAGCATAGTCGCAGCGCTGTGCGGTGCTGCCATCGTGCTGTACTGTAATGCAGCAACCATAGAACGTTGGCTGTAGACTTACTGTAAACGGTTAAACATATTAAACTGGGTGTATAGGTAGCTTAGGGCATGGCAAATTAACATAGATACGTTTCGTATACCTATTACGATGTGCTGCGTGGTTCTGTCCAATATGCATTCTTTATAACACATAAATTGTACTAATAAATTTTAGTTAAACTGTTGACGTGACATACCCTACAGCTTTGATAGTACCAAATGCACAGAAAATCGTAACTAACTACTGGGCACTGGGTCTTATCTCGATTACCCCCACCACTCAAAATCCTTAAAACCTGACCAAATGAGCTATAAAATTTGGTCTGGGTATGTTTTCGACTACGCTGAGTTCAAATGTCGAAAGATTTTTCGATTTCGTGAAATTAAATTTTTTCGATTTCTAAGGGGGGACCGAAGGAAACCGAAAACTTTTTAGTTCGATTTTGCTGAAAGGATATATATATATATATACGTATATGGATTTCCGGATCGTAGAACACGAATCTGAGGTCTGTTTTTCGATTCAGCTTTTCGTTAGCTCACTATAAGCTTACATCTTAAGCTTAAGCCTTTAGCTTATACTAAGCTAACGAAAAGCTGAATCGAAAAACAGACCTCAGATTCGTGTTCTACGACCCCGAAACCCTTATATACCTCCTTTCAGCAAGATCGAATACTAAAAAGTTTTCGGTTTCCTTTGATCTCCCCTTAGAAATCGAAAAAATCGAATTTTGCAAAATCGAAAAATTTTGCCATATTTGAACTCAGCGTAGTCGAAAACATACCTGTACCAAATTTTAGCTAATTTGGTCAAGTGTTAAAGATTTTGAGTGATGGTGGGGTAATCGAGATAAGACGCTTATTTTCCCCCATTTGGATTTTCCCCCATTTGGGTTTTCCCCCATTGGGTTTTCCCCCGCTACTTTTTGCAATATATACCGGTCTAGCGGTACAACCTAGAGAAGTGCAAATAGACTTGAAGAAAGTTCTTTATTTTTTGCGTTTTTTATTCTTTGCGCCTGTGTAGGTTTTTATTCAAATTTTAAAGGTTTCCAGTACAAATTTTTCCATGTCAGAAGATTTCTCTACTTTTATTAAAATTTTTTAAAGGTTTCCACTACGAAAACTTTCATAATTTCAAAAAATTTTCAACTTCTGGGGGTTCAAATTTGAGAACTTGAATTCCGAAAAACTGAGAAATGAAACGTTCAAAAAGTTTTACCGTTTCCATTTTAGCCTGTTTCGTACTGTTGCCACTTTTGTTTATAGTGTAAACTTCATTAATGTCATGTTCTTCTTTGTATTTGCCTAGTATTACGTATTATTTTTATGCAATTTATCGCAATTTATCTGCAATGCAGTTTATCGTTTGCATAACACAAAAATATCGTTATATCGTGCGGGTATGCCTTAGTTTGTTTCGTTTCAGAGCTACGCACAGTGCTCATAGTATGCATTATGTGTTGTCAATTTATTTTGGTATATGTTTTCGTACTGTTTCTCTTTACATCCTGAATGAGAAGCTTATTTCAGGAGTTTAGGTTTTAATTGGCCGACTTTTATTAATTTACCTTTAATTATTCGACTTTTTGTTGCCCGGTCAGGTTTCCGAGCACATTTTAAAGTTATACTGAAATCTAAAGTTGGAAACTTTCGTATATTGGTATGAGGAACCTACAGCAATATTTGATGTAAGTTGTTTGTTGGGGAAATGGGTTTATTATTTATCTATTTGCACTCAAATTTGTAGAGATAAAAAAGAAGCTGATTCTACCTTTACATTAGGCAGTACACTGTATACTTGTTTTGTTGACTTTTTCTTTTTAGAGTTGTTTGTTGCTATGTTTTTACTGTAGATGACATGTTTTGAATTGAGTTAATATTAGATTAAAGCAGGGAATTTCTGTATCTCTAAGCATAGGCTATGGGCTATCACCCCAAGTCTTAGTTATAACTGAAAATTTAAGTCAGCCTTGTTAGGAACAGTGGAGCTCCAAGAAGTAGTGCTTGTTGGTTGAGCACATTAAATTTAGACTATAGAGTGCGATAGAATTGGACTGCAACTAGGGCTGTGACCGGGCCGTGAAGCGGGCCCGGGGCCTGGGCCGGGCCCGGGCCGAGGCCGGCCCGGCCCCGATTTTATAGAGTGCGGCCCGGCCCGTCTACCCTGCAAAGCCCGGCCCGCTTCAAGGCCCGCGGGGCCTGCCGGGCCGACGGGGCCAACCTGTCCTGCCGGGCCAGCGGGGCCGTCGGTTTCTTAAGCTGCGATTCATTTGTGCTTGTAATGTATGCACATACATGTACATATACATACACGTAGGTATGTTATATATGCATATTAATATACAATGAATATGGGAGCACATAGGTTTCAATACAATGTTCGTGTTTACTTCCGTAGACATTGCGGCCAAAAGCTAAAGACTTATATACAAAGCTCAATTGGGCATTGAATCGTTTTCTCACCCTGTTGAGAAATCAGCAGCCAGCCATGTATACAACAGAAGCAAAACTTGCAAGATGGCCTCAATGCTTACTACAGTTATCTTGTCAAGCAATTTCAAAGCTTCCAGGATTTCAGCGACCAGTTGTTGTGAGACTTGGGATAATTTTGGAAGTTCGTTCCAAGATAATTTGCGAAGTTTCATTCCTTCCCGGTCGTTTATTTGTTTTTACATCACCTGCTTGCGTTTCTTAATTTTTGGTAATGCTGCGAAATCCAGAGGTTAAATTAGGATTGTGACAGTGCAGATTAGTCTCTATGCATGACTGTTACTGCGGTTTTAGAAAAATCGCTGAAAGTCGAGGAATTTCAATACATACAATACCTGGTTAGCGCACATCACAGCTCGGGCCGTTAACAGGCCCGGGTCGGCGGGTTCAGGAAGTGTAGCGGGCCCCGAACCCGGACCGGTTCGTGGAACCGTAAAACGAACTCCGGGCCCGGGCCGGTCCGTGAAAAGAGCTCCGGAAAGGGGCGGGGCCGGGAAGCGGGCTCCGGGCCCGGGCCGGGCCCTGAAGCGGGCCGCGGGCCCGGGGCCTTGATGCGGGCCCGGGGCTTGGGGCCGGGCCCGGGCCAGGCCCGGCCCGGCCCGGCACGCTAGGTCGGCCCGGGCCCGGGCCCGGCCCGGCGAAATCCTTAACGGCACAGCCCTAACTGCAACGTAGTACTTGATAACTTGTCTTGCACAGCACGTTATTTTATAATCATCACCATACCTAAAATTGTGCATGTGGAAGATGCAGTATATATTTGGCTGAATAGTAGTGATGTTTACGCTGGCCTGTTTAGTTTCAGTTTCAGTTTCAGTTTCAGTTTCAGCTCCACTTTCAGACAGGTTTCAGTTTCAGTTTCAGCTCCAAGTCGGTTCTAGTTTCAGTTTCAGTTTCAGTTTCAGTTTCAGCTCTTGGTTTAGCTTAGTTTCAGTTTCAGTTTCAGCTCCAAATCTGTTATAGTTTTAGTTTCAGTTTCAGTTTCAGTTTCAGCTCTGATTAAAATGAGTTTCAGTTTCAGTTTCAGCTCTGACTAAAATGAATTTCAGCTTTTTGTTTTCCTCTATTTTGTTTTTATGTTATGCTAATAAATTTATTAACTAATAACCCTAATTTGCTTCCATTCCTAATTCTGAACTTTCACATATCATGTTTGTGGCAGCAGATCACTGCGGTATAATTGTCGGTATATAGGCGAATTTAATCCATGGAAAAAATCAACAGCATAAAGCACAAATGATCAATTACAACCATTATATTTCCCAGTGAACACTTATGTAACTGCGACTTCACTAAAAAATTAAGTTGCAGCATTCTAAAATGAAAGAATTCATAGCAATAATATGTATTAACCCTAAATTTGGTTTTCTTTTTAGTTGCTGGAGCTGGGGTCATAGTTATTATGTATTCATTTTACAAGAATGTTGTTAATTACGTCGGGCTAAGCTTAATCTTCTGTTCAATGAAGAATTAATATTCTGAAAAAGTAAATTAGTTGGAATCCGATCAAATAAACACTGCCATACAATTGTATTTTGACATTCTAATGCACGTTAAACTTATGCACAAACGTTTTAATGCAGCACTATATTTACTTCAACCCTCTGTTGATTTAAGCAGTAAAAGCACTAGTCAAAATTTATATTTATTGTAAGGCTGGAATATTACGTGCTGGGAACGTGACCCTGTTTTTGATACACTCGTTTACGCTAAGCATGCATACGCTGGAGCTGCAACCTATTTCAGCTTGAGCGAGAGCTGAAACCTATTTCAGCTTCAGCGAGAGCTGAAACCTATTTCAGCTTCAGCGAGAGCTGAAACCTATTTCAGCTTCAGCGAGAGCTGAAACCAGTTTCAGCTTTAGCGAGAGCTGAAACCAGTTTCAGTCTTAGTGTAGAGCTGAAACTGTTTCAGTTTCAGTTTCAGCTCCAGAATTGTTCTAGTTTCAGTTTCAGTTTCAGCTCAAAATTTATTTTAGTTTCAGTTTCAGTTTCAGTTTTAGTTTCAGCTCTCACTTCGACTAAGTTTCAGTTTCAGTTTCAGCTCCAAATCCGTAATAGTTTCAGTTTCAGTTTCAGTTTCAGCAACTGAAACTGAAACATGTACAAGCTGAAACTAGGTTTCAGTTTCAGTTTCAGCTGCTGAAACAACACTACTGAATAGTCATAAATAGGAGGGCTTGCAATAAGCTTTAAAATGGCTTACAGTCCCTCATTTCGTTTGTTAGTGATTAGTATGAGCGAAGTATGAGCAAGCAAAAGACAAGACGTGTACTGTAGTAACCGTCGCTGGGAGATTTCTGACTTCTGAGGCGTGGGACCGGTTGTCCAAAGGAACCGGTTTACTTGCCTTTGAGTAGTATATATCTAGTCATTGTATAAACCTTCAGATCTATTTAAGTCTCCTTACAACTACCCTTCCAAAGTTGCGTGGCTTGCGCAGAATTCAGGAGTTTCTACCCAAGCTGAGCATGATTTTACACTCTTAGAAATGCACCAGTAGAAACTACAGGAATCAATTTTGTAGATGATAAATACAAAAGCTTTTGTAGAAAATACAGGTTAAACTCTTGTAATTTCTACAGGTCATTCTTGGTAGTATTTACTAGTGATGTGGATCGGATCGGCAGCCAAAATCACCTACCGATCCGATCCGCTAATTGCCAGCGATCCAATCCGATCCGATCCACCCCCGGATCGGACCGATCCGATCCGACCATAATTTTAATTTTAAATTGCAGACACTTAAATTGCGATACCTTCCCATTTCCCATAATGTTGCAAAAGTTTTGATCAAACTTCGCATCGGAATCTTATTGAATAATTCTGAAAGTCCGTATCAGAAACTTCAGCTGCAGAATACTGTGTTGTTACCTTTAAAAACAACAGTTTCCGTTGCTTGTGAGTTCAATATCTAGTGAGGAGAGAAGAGAAGAGAAGAAAAGTTGAAGAAACCAGGGTGTAAGACCGAAAATATGCGTACAAACTTTGGACATTTATTGGAAGCTTAAGAATTTAACATTTATAGTTGTATGTATTTATTGGCAATGTATATATATATATATATATATATATATATATATATATATATATATATATATATAATTTCAAAATCGTTCGGAAAGGAATTCAGGAAACATTTAAAATCAGGTAAATTCGGGATCCCGGTTTTATCCTAAAATCTAAAATATTGGATCTCTTTAACTTTGTTCCCCCAACAAAAGTTGGGCAACTTCAAAGGTTTATTGAAGATATCAACAGAACTTTAGAGCAAGATTTATACATCGTTGGAATGCTCGAGATGTGCTCTATTTAATGGTCTAAAGCAGTTTGCTGCAGCTTGCTAACCATCAAAGTTACCGCTTTTTGCAATTTTTTAAGCTTAAATTTTAATAGCAGCAAGCTACAGCAAACTGCCTTGCAACATTAAATAGAGCACATTTCGAACATTCCAACGATGTATAAATCATTATCTAAAGCTCTGTTGATCTCTTGCAATAAGCCTTTGAACTTGACCAACTTTAAGAGTAAAAGATAAAGTTCAAAGGGGGGGGGGATAAAGTTAAAGAGATCCAAAATATTCAATGATTTGCTAAAATTTATGCTAATTGAAAATTTTATTTTCGTGATCAAATAGAGCTGGTTCCGCGGCGTATATAGTTTTGCTTTGACAACCATGCATTAACATACATATATACATTAACTAACATTAACATACATATATACATTAACATTAAGTCCTATTCTGGGGGAGGTGTCTTCTCCGACTCTGGCGATGGGTTTACCTATCCCTGAAAAATTTCAAAAATTTTAAAAACGTCTACTCCGATATATGCAAAACTGACCAAGTTTCAGCATTTTTGGACAAAATAAGTTAAAAGTGAAGATTTTTAGCGATTTTTAAGAATTTTTTGAAAAAATCGTTAAAATTTGCAATCACATTAGCAATTTTTGGTAAAAATCGCTTAGGGTCTACTTTTTCCTCCTCGCCGAGGGGTCTGCCCGTTTTTTTTGTCGCTCTGGTGGTGTCTGCACCCACCCATTCTCCCCACGTTATCCTATGCTTGCAACCTTTGCAACCAATTAGCACCTAATGTTTGGAATTTTTGGTTTTTCAAAATTTCCGGATTTTAAATTTCTTTAATTCTCACAACATGGTTATGATTTAAAAGCTCTTGACGAAGTGAACACATTTTGAAATACAATCATGTCGCATAAATGCACTCGATTACCAAATTCATGACAACAGGATTTTCGGATTTAAATGTTTTTCATTACCCACACTCAGGAGTAATCACTCAAAAGATCTTGACGAGCTGAAAAACTTATGTAATACAACTATTTCCTATAAATGCGCCCTGTTCCAAGTTCAGAAATACTTCCCCATCTATGAATACTGAATTCCAAGAAATTGGTACACCTTCAGGTATTGGCTCTAGCTCACAATTAGCTTTGAAATAAATTCTAGGCAACGTTTCCTAGTATGTAGTTAATTATTTTTAATAGAAATCATACCAGAATAAGCACACTCTCAGCAGTCAGCGTCACTGAATTTAAAAAGCGAAGCGTATTGTGCAAAAATTAATTAGCAAAAAATATTAGAGAGCCATTCCATTGGATTGTTTTTACGTATATATGCAGACAAAAAATTATATATTTATCCAGAGAAAGAAAGTAAAGCAGTTAACAGAAAGCTAGCAGAAAGTTAACATCAAAAAATTCACATTGCAACGAAAATTCAACAATTGAACAAAATTCAGATGAAAAATTTTCATAATTTCTTGGAAGAAATTTTGTAATGTTGTAAAAATTGGTACAAACTTCCAAATTTTGCCTCATTTGCAAAATCGGCGATCCGGAAAATCAAGCCGATCTGATCCGGCCGATCCGATCCGAAAATTTGTCGATCCGATCCGACCCCGGATCGGTCGATCCGATCCGATCCGCGGATCCGATCCACATCACTAGTATTTACCGGATATAAACGCAAACTGAGTATAAAGGGCGACAATGGTCGTAATTTTTGAAGACTGAAATTTTTCAATATTTTAAGTCTTTCAACAACCGCGTGGGTTTTTTGGTAGCGGCCGCCCCCTGCCGAAAATATTTTGGGAGCGGCCGCCCCCCCTTCCCCCGCACCTCCCCCCTCCCCCTTTTCTATTTACAGGTCGCTCCAGTGAAATTTACAGGTTTTGTCTTGAAAAAACTACAGGTTTGATATCTGATTTAGGGTCGAAAGAGCCTAAATCGGGAAAACCCCCGACCACTCTGCAACTAAATCCAAACCCAACTAACTATTCAAACGTGAACTAATTTGACGAATTAGCTAAAGGACCGGTGAATTTAGACAAAACCTGCGAAAACACTGAGCGTTTGTTATCTTTAAATAATTCCAATACAACTCTAGAACTTAAGTGTGCGTGCTAACTTCATACAGTTTCTAAGATAGACGCACGCTATCTTCACAATGCGAAACAACTCTGCTTTATACTCGTAAGCCCTCTTTATCTATTGTATTATTTTTAGACAGACCAGCCATTATATTTGCCAAAAACATGTCCAGCAAAACAAGCCAAAGTAGTATAGGAGTGCCATTTCGAGTCGCACTCCGGGAGTAAAAAGTTGGTGCAAAGTCTTTGGCCGCGTCCCCTCTTGGGAATCCGTCAAGGTCATTTTAAATAATTTGTCCCCTGGGGTTTCGAGTTTTAAATTCCTGTTCCAACCACCTGTCGTCCCTGGGGGCTCCACCTTTTTAATTTTTTGATGTCCCTTGGGGGTTTTTCAAGGTCATGTTTCCTGACTTAGTCGTTTTTCTCCGTCCCTCTGCGTTCTTCCCCCGGTGCTGGGGACCCGGCGTCGGCCCATTACCGGACTCCTACCTACCTAACTACTTCCTACCTACCTACCAAAGCTACCTACTTCCTGCGTACCTGACCACTTACATACCTACGTACGTACGTACCTACATAATCTAATCCTATCCTACTTATCTACCTACCTAAAGTCCGGTCCATCACCAACTAATGTTTTTGTGGTTTTATAATTTTTCTAGTGCATAGTATACCCTGTCAATCTATATACAAAGAAACAAATACTGGTAACCCATGCAACCATCCATTTTGTGGTAGGTCTCTGCAGCCGGGCCCACTCTAGAACATCCATCCTGTCAAACTCTAACTAAGCTCATCCAAGTCTTCCCTATTGCCAATAAATTTAGGTTCTTCTAGGTAGTGATTATTATTTGAGGGATAGTAGAAATCCAATTCATGGTCCAAAACATTTTGAAGAATGAAACCAAACGAGAAATTAATTTTGATAGAGTAGAATTGAGCATTGAAAACTCGGTGTATGCTCAGTGTTTACTCGGTGTTAGCTCGGAGTAGGTTTGGAGTCACTCTTACTAAAAATCAATAAAAGCACGAAAGACAAAGTACATAAAAGCACCAAGCGAAATCAATAAAAGCACAAACAATAAGGACAAAGCGACATCAAGTCTATAAAGCTTATATTGAAACTCGAGCAGAACAAACATGTCTAGTTGTGAATATTACAAGCCATACCAGTGTGGCACTTGTGGTCAGACGTTCACCAGGGCGTTCAACCTACAACGTCATGTTCAAAATCTTCACAGTGCCCAACCAGAGTATGTTGAGTCCGAATCAGAGTATGATGAGTCTGAATCAGAGACGAGTACCGAATGTTCAGACAGTAGCGACTCGAGTTGTGGAGAGATCTATGAGCCAACTGACATTGGTAAATTTTGGGATGAGCTTGTCAGACAGTCTGAAGAAAAATTCGAAGGTAGAATAACTAGGTTAACAAATGAGTATCTCGCAGACGGACATGATGATATTGAGGCAGAAATAGAGGCTTACAATGAAGTCCGACCGAGAATTCGAAGTGAGCTCAATAGGAAAATTTACTTTCACATCAAACGTTGTAAGGGGTTCCTCGACGATCTAATAATTGATGAAATTCTGACCAAGCAAATAGAGTATGAGGCAAAGTATTCCAGTGAAGAAGCCCTCAAACGCGCCATAGAAAAGAACTCTAATTTGAGCACGGTGGTACTACCTGAAAAAACGGTGGACCAATTTGACGAACAGGATGAGGAAGAATAAGTGGAATTATTTGTTAGTGGGGAGTGGGCTCAGTGTATACTCAGTGTTAACTCGGAGTAGGTTTGGAGTGACTCAGGGACTAAAATTCCAATAGGTTGAAGCCTAAGGCAAGGCATGAAAGAACAGGGCTAGACTATAAAACATAAGGAAACAGTATGCTCGGAATTAAGTAGGAGTGACCCAGAACTTTGGTGGGTTGAATAAAAAGTTAAGAAAGATGTAGGATTGGTGGAAATAGCAAACTTTATGCAAACGGTCAATGTAAACTGCAAGCCAAGCAACTATTAGCTAACTAAAAAATCTATATAAAGGGGTGAATTTCTGATAGAGCGTCAGTTTGACTTATTCTGCCTTCGCGAGTGGTCGGTTTTTAAGAGCTCTAGAGTACAATACACGATTTTCAAAATAAAAGGCAAATATAATAAGGTATACAAGGCATAAGGAAAAAGTGAAATGGATGACTTAACCTGTAAAATTTGTGGGAAACCTTTTACAAGAAAATACACCCTCAACAGAAGAGTTACTCTCGAGAAGACACAAGGGTTGCGCATACTTGTAAGCCGCCAGCTCTCTCTAATCAACCAGTGCTAGAGCCCCCTCAGGAAGAGTATCCCTGCACAAGTTGTAATAGTAAATTTAAAACTAAGAAGGGATTAGATGGCCACATTCGGTGTCATGAAAATTCCGATAAAATACTTATGCAAAGAAAGTGCCCGCGGTTGCTCTTACCTAAGGAGGACCCGACTGAACCAGCAGACTTTTTGGAGACCCTACCTGAGTCGATTAGAAATGTTTATATTCGAAACTGGGACCAAATTAGGACAAAATTTAAGCTCGGGCCGGGAATCTATTCAACGTACAACTTTCGTTTGGAAGACGCTAGGGAATCTAACCTCAAGAAGCTCCTCTACACAGTTTTCAATGCCCAATTCTACTCTATCAAAATTAATTTCTCGTTTGGTTTCATTCTTCAAAATGTTTTGGACCATGAATTGGATTTCTACTATCCCTCAAATGATAATCACTACCTAGAAGAACCTAAATTTATTGGCAATAGGGAAGACTTGGATGAGCTTAGTTAGAGTTTGACAGGATGGATGTTCTAGAGTGGGCCCGGCTGCAGAGACCTACCACAAAATGGATGGTTGCATGGGTTACCAGTATTTGTTTCTTTGTATATAGATTGACAGGGTATACTATGCACTAGAAAAATTATAAAACCACAAAAACATTAGTTGGTGGTGGACCGGACTTTAGGTAGGTAGATAAGTAGGATAGGATTAGATTATGTAGGTACGTAGGCGAGTATAGGTATGTAAGTGGTCAGGTACGCAGGAAGTAGGTAGCTTTGGTAGGTAGGTAGGAAGTAGTTAGGTAGGTAGGAGTCCGGTAATGGGCCGACGCCGGGTCCCCAGCACCGGGGGAAGAACGCAGAGGGACGGAGAAAAACGACTAAGTCAGGAAACATGACCTTGAAAAACCCCCAAGGGACATCAAAAAATTAAAAAGGTGGAGCCCCCAGGGACGACAGGTGGTTGGAACAGGAATTTAAAACTCGAAACCCCAGGGGACAAATTATTTAAAATGACCTTGACGGATTCCCAAGAGGGGACGCGGCCAAAGACTTTGCACAAACTTTTTACTCCCAGAGTGCGGCTCGAAATGGCCCTCCTATACTACTAGCCAACATTGTACAAGACGAACACTAATGCTAGCAAGCGTAAATACACAGTGAGATAGTTTAGTTCAGGGCATGTCCTGGGGTCAGCTTCTCAAAAATCAATGATTCCCGTATACGCATTGTACAAATAGCAGTAATGGCCCGAGAGACCCAAGCGGCCCGAGTCGGGCGGGGCTCAAAAGAAAACTCGGGCCGGGCTCGGGCCGGGCCGTCTCCTTAAAAACTCGGGCCGGGCCGGTATCGGGCCGGCCCGAGCCCGAAGCCCGCTTCACGGTTGTGCGCTTAAGAAATTTCTCGGGCCGGACTCGTGCTCGGGCCAGCCAACCTCCTCGGGCCGGGCCCGATGCCCGATGCCGAAGCCCGATGCCCGCTTCACGGCCCGAGCCCGAAGCCTGATTCATGGCCTGAGCGGCCCGAGGACCCCCGAGCGGCCCGAAGAGCCCGAACGGTCCGAGTGCAGCCCGAGCGGCCCGAGTACAATCCGACAGCTGCGGAGAGGCCTGAAAGTCGCTCAAATCACATCCGGTTTATTCGAGCAGTTTTGTTTAATGTATCGGTTGACCCGTAGACCCAACTATGAACCTTCATGGCTCAAAATTAGTTGTTGTTAGTTACGTAGTTGTTAGTGCAGCATCAGCTATTGTTATAACTTTTCATTTCATAATTCTCAGATAATGCTTTGAGCATTAATTTGCAACCACACACAGGAGCTATAAACAGTTATCTTGCAGGTTGCAAGATTTTTGGAAAAGCAATGAATTGTTCAAAAAAAGGAATAGAAAATTTATCGCTGGGAAAACACTCATCTCATACAGCTGCTATTTAGTAGCTTTCACAATTGACCACTGATCAAAAAGTGGGGAGCTTGCAAAAGTTTATTAGCTTCTTTGCACTAAAGCAAGGTTTGTCTACCGCAGTAAGCACAGTAACTAGTTCCTTTTGAATTTTACAAATGTTTGTTTGAAGACAAGACAATTTACTAAATCTTAACTTTTGCAGGTAGATAAAACCTGCATACAAGTTAGTATTTCGCTACAAGTTAGCATTTCGCAACATTCTTGCTAATAGCATTTGGATAGTTGAACCATGTGCCAAACTTTTCTACATATATTTCGCCTCAGATGTATCCCTTCTGTGCACTGAAGAAGACAACAGTGTGTCGACAAAAAAGCCACAACGAAAAATCAATATATATTTTTCCGCCGCCCGAGAGGGGCGAGCGCCCCCGAGTCGGGCCGGGCTCAAAAGAAAACTAGGGCCGGGCTCGGGACGGGCCGTCTCCTTCGGGCCGGCCGGAGCCCGAAGCCGGCTTCACGGCACTGGCGCAACCCTAACGCCACCATCTCAGTAGAGCTACTAACTTAACTTGCGATATTTTTAAAAATTAAATTTTATCGATTAGTTTTGAAAATTTGACATTTCATAGTATTTAAGGTTTTTTGTCGTGGTGCCCAGCACAAATCAGTAGAGTTGTCCTCGATTCGTTAGAAAGGGGGCTGGGCCGGCCCCCGGCCCCCTTGATTTTTGGGCGCTGGGCCACTACTTTGCCAGACCCGGGGTTTCGGCCCCCGGAGCCGTCCGAGAGGACGGCCCCCGGCACTAGGAACGTGTGCTTCTGCGTACAATATAATATAGGTAGTAATCTTATTTAGAGTAAGATCACGCAGTGTAGAAAAATAGCAGTGGTAATGGGTTGTTATTAATCTAAACATATAAACAGCCTGGGGCTGGTAAAGTTTGGTTACCTGGCATCATCAAAATGGCATGACCTAGCTTTTTATTTTTTTATTAATTAATAATAAAGTCATCGGTAAATATATTCCAGACAAAAATTTTCTTCTGAAGCCTTCCTTCATTCTAAAGCACTAAAACGGGAGAAGTATATATTATGTCTGGACTTTGTACAGCGACCTTTGCAATATGATGTTTAAATTGAAATACATTGAAAAAACATTAATGACATCTGCATAAGACTGGTAGAATTAATATTTATGATCGTTGTATAAATTTGGTTAAAACTAAAATACAGTAAAGTTTACAGCAATAAATTCGGACACAGTTTTCTGGCTAACGTTTCTAGAATTGAGCCTGGCTTCACTTCAGCCTTTTCAGTAAATTTATTCCAGAGATGCAACGCTACAGAGGTTTCCTCAATTCTCGTGGCAGTAAAGTTGGAACGGTTCTGGAAAATTGCCATTGCCAATGGCCAAGGTATCGGATAGAATACGGAATTTCTAGCTGATGATACATTCGGAAATAGGTTATTCTCTTTTTGGGACGATTCGTACTCCTTGCAAACACTTGTAATTAAGGCGGGGCCTTGATGCCCCCATTCGTCCTTAAACTTTAGGACATAACTTCGCATGGCGAAATACAGGAAGGGATGACCGGGACTAAACTGTAAAAATGCGTTGTTAGCAATCGTATTCTGAGGATTTTGGTATCCAAAGTTGAAATTTGCCGCAGTTGCAGCAAAATTCTTTAAGACGAATATGTCAGAATCCAAATAGATTCCACCGAACTTGAACAAAGTCGCGAGTCGTAACGCGTCTGTCAGGTGGTGTTGGCGAAATTTCGATTTCAAAATTCTGTCACTGTCATGCAGAGACTGAAGCGGAGTGTTTTTCAACAAATTTTGGTCATCTAATTTTATCAGAAATAAGTTTGGGGCAGTTGGCAGATTTTCCATCGGTATTTTGGACCAAAAGAAAATGCAGGAATCCGGATTGAGATGAGTCGCCGTTTCAATTGAACATTGCTGTCGACCAGACAAAGTCGGATTGTTTGTTACTATCAGAAAGTGAATTATCGTTGAACAGTTGTTGGCCAGAGTTTTTGCTTCCGAAAAGTCAATTAATTGGCTTTCTGGAAATTTGATTGTTTGAAATTTCATTCGAAATGTGGCGGAGTTCCATTGCAATTGGCGATTTTCTATGATCAGTAGAGCAGCTGTCAGCAATATTGTGCCACTGGCGATTGCGAAGCGACAGCCTTCGCTCAACATTTCTTCTGTTAACAGAGTTTGGGCTTTTAACGAAAACTAGAATGCAATGCAATTTAAAATTGGTTAAACGGCATGTTACAGAGTCATCGACGCGCATCTATGTGTGTTCGAGACAATGAAATTACCTTAACTAGAAACCTAATTGTGACCTCTTGTGAATACAGGCTCCAAACAGGTCTCTTCTAAACAGGAAATATATTTTCCACCATTACGGGTGGGCATACTAGCCAACTGAACTGGACAAACATAATAAACAATATATACTGCCAGTAATAAAAGTAATTGTCTGAATAATAAAGCTATAAGTCATTTCTTTTGTGCCATAGCAGACACTAACTTAGCATCCATTAATTTTTCTTCCTAAAGTTGTCCGGGCGTAAAGCACGAAAGCAAAGGAAAGGGACTGTTATGTTTGATTTTTCGAAATTTTAATTGGAAATTTTGAAAATTTGATTCGTAGGACCTCGACAGTTTTTCACACACGGCTCATCTTTGGTAAGCTATTGCGAACGATAGTTAAAGTTTAGCATAAAATAAATATTCTCATGCTTTGGTGGAGGGTGGAGAAATCAGGCTACCTACAGAAAAGGAAAAAACTTGAACTTTGTTATTCGACAAATAAAGTGATTAATTAGGGGGATGTATAAAAGCCGGCCCGGCCCAGGGCCGGGCCAAAACTATATAAAACCCGGCCGGGCCGGAAACTATATAAAACCCGGCCCACTATAAAATGCTGTATATTAGTGATGTGGATCGGATCGGCGGATCGGATCGGATCGACCGATCCGGGGTCGGATCGGATGGAATCGGATCGACAAATTTTCGGATCGGATCGGCCGGATCGGATCGGCTTGATTTTTCCGGATCGCCGATCCGGCAAATGAGGCAAATCTTGAAAATTTGTACAAATTTCTTACAAAATTGCAAAATTTTTTCGAAGAAATTTTCAAAGTCTTTCGTGAATTTTGCTTAAATGTTCAATTTTCTGATGTTAATATTTTTGTTTTATCTTCTCTTTCTGAATAAATAAAATTTTTGTGTGTATATATAAAAAAGACAAATGGAATTGCTCTGTCTGGATCTAGAACAACCTGCATATCGGGATTGAATCACGGAAAATACTTAATATTTAATATTAATTATTTAATTTATCAAAATATTTAATTTTTCGAAAATTTTACCACATTCAAAATTTTGTATCCATGATCGAATAAAGTTGTTCCAGATGCGTATTTTTGCAGTTGCATTTGAATGATAGACATTATTTAAAAGGTAATTATGAGCTGGAACCAATTACCTGAGAATGCACCAATTTCTCGAGTTCACTATTCATATGTATATAGATGGAAGTTTTGTAAATTCCCGGAACAGGGCACATTTCTGGGATCTGGTTGCATTATAAAGGTTGTTCAGCTGGTCAAGACCTTTCGAGTCAAGGCCCATAACTTCATAACCGTTGGTGATGAAAAACGTTTAAATTCGGAAAAATCTTGTTTTCGTGAATTTCAAAATCGAATACATTTTGGGAAATGATTATATTTTTAAACGTGTTCAGATTGTCATCAGTTTTTAAATAATAACCATATCGTGAGCATTAAAACATTTAAATTTCGGAAATTTTGAAAATCCGAAAACTCCGAAAATTGGGTGAAAAGGTTGTAAGGGCAAAAATATGCCACGGAACAAGATCTATTTGATCAAGAAAACTAAATCTAGAATGTGCATAAATTTTAGCAAACCTTTGAATATTTTAGATTTTCTGTAAATAAGACCCGAGATTCCGGATTTTTCCCGATTTTCCATGTCGTCTCCATTTCCGAACGATATTAAAACTTATACATTGCTGGCTTATAAATAACGACCCAAGTTTGTATCCACATTTTGTGGTCTTCACTTTAGTTTCT
The DNA here is from genome assembly GCA_030248195.1 of Trissonchulus latispiculum. Classification (NCBI taxonomy): domain Eukaryota; kingdom Metazoa; phylum Nematoda; class Enoplea; order Enoplida; family Ironidae; genus Trissonchulus; species Trissonchulus latispiculum. Next base: position 15,173 of record JASAND010009420.1, on the reverse strand, counting down.
TCAATTTATCCTTATATATCTTTGTATAGTTCACACTTGTCACTTTCTTTCGTGTGTAGTTCTCACCAGAAAGTTGTAGTGACTAGTTCTTAAACATCCAAAACAAAAGAAATCGTTATTTTTCGAAGGTGACTGCACATCATTTTGCAGCTGCAGTTTCTGATATGGACTTTCGGAACTAAAGATTCCGATGCGAAGTTTGATGAAGAGTTTTGCAAAATAATGGGAAATGGGAAATATAACAATTTAAGTGTCTACAATTGAAAATTAAAATTATGGTCGGATCGGATCGGATCGGTCCGATCCGGGGCTGGATCGGATCGGATTGGATCGGATCGCCGGCCAATTGGCGGATCGGATCGGTAGGTGATTTTGGCTGCCGATCCGATCCACATCACTACTGTATATATTGGGCCGAAAATAGTATAAAACCCGGCCCGAATTTCAATTTAAATGTTTTGGGCCGGAAATTGTATAAAACCCGGCCCGAATTTCATTTTTAATGTTTTGGGCCGGAAATTGTATAAAACCCGGCCCGAATTAAATTTTTAATGTTTTGGGCCGGAAATAGTACAAAACCCGGCCCGAACTCCAATTTTAATATTTTGGGCCGGAAATAGTATAAAACCCCGCCCGAATTACATTTTTAATGTTTTGGGCCGGAAATTGTATAAAACCCGGCCCGAATTTCAATTTTCATATTTTGGGCTGGAAATAGTATAAAATCCGGCCCGAATTTGAATTTTCATATTTTGGGCCGGAAATAGTATAAAACCCGGCCCGAATTTCAATTTTAATATTTTGGGCCGGAAATAGTATAAAACCCGGCCCGAATTTAAATTTTAATGTTTTGGGCCGGAAATACAAGTTTAAAACCCGGCCCGAATTTAAATTTTACTATTTTGGGCCGGAAATTGTATAAAACCCGGCCCGAATTACATTTTTAATGTTTTGGGCCGGAAATAGTATAAAACCCGGACCGAATTTAAATTTTACTATTTTGGGCCGGAAATTGTATAAAACCCGGTCCGAATTTCATTTTTAATGTTTTGGGCCGGAAATAGTGTAAAACCCGGCCCGAATTTAAATTTACTATTTTGGGCCGGAAATTGTATAAAACCCGGCCCGAATTTCAATTTTCATATTTTGGGCCGGAAATAGTATAAAACCCGGCCCGAATTTCAGTTTTAATATTTTGGGCCGGAAATTGTATGAAACCCGGTCCGAATTAGCAGATTCTAGTAAAAGGGATGAACATTTTTCAAGGATCAACCACATTATAATTTATGTGGAATAGGGTTGTATTGATTCAGCTATATCATTTTCGATTCGATTCAGTTCAGTTTTTCTATTTATCAAATATATACGATTCGATTCAGTTCGATTTACTTTCGTTAAAATTTGAAACGATTCGATGCAGTTCGATTTTCGCCTTTCTGAACAAACTGCGATGCGATTCAGATTACCGAGATGTATCGACTATTACTGAGAGTATAATGCCAAAACCCTAAAATTTCTTATCTTTTCACCTAAAAATGTGGGACTGGTACCAGAATTTTAAAGAGCACCAGAATAGCATATTTCGAAAATTTCGTCTACTTTCATAAAGAATTGAAGCCTATAGGGTCAAATTTACACGAAAGGAAACCACCACCTTAAGGGGAGTTCATTGTTTGGTCATTTTTCTGAACCTGAATTTTTCTTTCTATGTAGATATTTTATACTCCAATCCAGACGGCACATTTGAATGCGTTTTTAAAATTAAAGTAACATCTCATAGGGAATTTGAGAAAATTCACCTCAAAGTAGAGCGCCACATACACATGCAAAACCTTGGAAATTAAAAAGTTAGTGCTTTAACACTAATGTCATAAGAATCTGGAACATGGACAAAGATCGCTGACATCGCTCGCCATCTTCAGACAAGCATGGAAAAGGACTTTAATTTGGTTGAGTTAGACTTTAGATTAAGATTTTTAAAAACTTCGAATAGCTTTTTAAGATAAAAAATCTTAAGCCTTCCGAAAATCGCGCAAATATATATACTATGTGTGAAAAATTTTAAAGGCACAAATGAAAATTCAAACTAAAACAACTTTTCGTCTCTCCGTCTCTTGTCCACCTGCGGTCCACGGAGAGGCAGCATATGGGGCCTCTGACGAGTGCCTATTAATGCTATTTCCCGTGAATCAAAATTTGAAACAAAATGAATCAAAAATCAAAAATAACGATTCAACCTAAATATTTTTGATTTGATGCAGTTCGATTTTGCCATGAAAAGAGTAGCAGAGATTAGATGCAGTTGGATTTTCTGCACTGCAGATTCGATTCGATTCGATGCATCAAAAATCAAAAGTCGCATCAAAAGTGTTTTGATTCGATTCGAATCAAAAATTAAAAACATCAGTAATGTAGAACTGCTAAACATGAGGCGTTTTACCACTATTCTACAATAAAATTATCAGAAATTCAACTTAAGTTTTTAATTTTTACACATCCGAATTTCTAAGCACACTGCTTCCCGTCCGCTCACCCAGAATGGTCCGGTGTTAGCGTAAGAAAGAACAGTATCATAAAAACTATTGTCGGATGCCATATTTTATGTTGCACTAACAGTAGCATTATATTAAATTAAATTAAAAATTTAGAGCAAACAATTTTCTTTGAGCTTTTTAAGCTAACATTTACCTATTCTGGGTGAGCGGACGGGAAGCAGTGAGCTTAGAAATTCGTTTGTGTAAAAATTAAAAACTTTAGTTGAATTTCTGATGATATTATTGTAGGAAAATGCTAAAATTTAGTTAATTTTCTCTTTTTATTTTTGCCATTTCCAGCAATAAAACCAATATGGACAATTATTGATGAGTGGATCATGAAGTCGAACAAATAAATAAAGTTCGGGCCGGGTTTATACTATATCCGGCCCAAAATATGAAAACTAAAATTCGAGCCGGGTTTTATACTATATCCGGCCCAAAATATGAAAATTGAAATTCAGGCCGGGTTTTATACTATTTCCGGCCCAAAATATGAAAATTGAAATTCGGGCCGGGTTTTATACAATTTCCGGCCCAAAACATTAAAAATGTAATTCGGGCCGGGTTTTATACTATTTCCGGCCCAAAACATTAAAAATGTAATTCGGGCCGGGTTTTATATTATTTCCGGCCCAAAATATGAAAATTGAAATTCGGGTCGGGTTTTATACTATTTCCGGCCCAAAATATGTAAATTAAAATTCGGGCCGGGTTTTATACAATTTCCGGCCCAAAACATTAAAAATGTAATTCGGGCCGGGTTTTATACTATTTCCGGCCCAAAACATTAAAAATGTAATTCGGGCGGGGTTTTATACTATTTCCGGCCCAAAATATTAAAATTGGAGTTCGGGCCAGGTTTTATACTATTTCCGGCCCAAAATATGAAAATTGAAATTCGGGCCGGGTTTTATACTATTTCCGGCCCAAAACATTAAAAATTTAATTCGGGCCGGGTTTTATACAATTTCCGGCCCAAAACATTAAAAATGAAATTCAGGCCGGGTTTTATACAATTTCCGGCCCAAAACATTAAAACTGAAATTCGGGCCGGGTTTTATACTATTACCGGCCCAAAATATACAGCATTTTATAGTGGGCCGGGTTTTATATAGTTTCCGGCCCGGCCGGGTTTTATATAGTTTTGGCCCGGCCCTGGGCCGGGCCGGGCCGGGCCGGGCCGGCTTTTATACATCCCCATTAATTAGTCATTCTTTTATCTGTGTCAAGCAAGTACTTATGGCTGTATACTTTATCGATGAACGTACATATACATACATACATACATACGTACGTACATATATATCAATGAACGTACATACCATCAGCCCGGAAGTGTACTAAAAAGTACAAGGTTTGTAGATTTGACTCCAACCACCCGAACTACACATAGTTAATGGGTTGTTGGAAAGATAGCAACTATTTCTAATAAAGCTAATTGGAATAATGTGACAGTGGTGATAAGTCACTAGTTTAGGGTGAATCTTTATTGCGTTAGTCTGCGAAGGCGGCAACAATCAGAATTAAGTCAAACAAGGCACACAAGCTCCAAACAGTAGACTACGCCACGTCTGCTAGAAAACGAAGTTTTTATACCCCCCGAGTCACCTGAACTTTGTAGTTTTGAGATAATGTTTTGACTATCTTTAATTTTAAACTTCCAGCTTTCATTGCCTCAAAAAGTTAAGGAAAAGGTTGCAAGTTCAGAAAAGAACAAATTTAAAGAGATGCAGGATTTAAGGGCAAAAATGCAAAAGAGAAATGTTACACTCCGGGGTGAACAGTTCGAACGTCCCGTTCGATAAAGAAAAGAGAAATGAATATACCAATTTCTGACAATTAAGAGACATTAACTAATGATCTATTAAAATTATCGCAAATGATCACAATTGAAGTAAATATGAACTAACTACGTCTGCATTTGGGTAACAATAAACATCGGTCTGAATAAGGTGACATAACATATGCAAAACGATTCCAAGTCTAGAAAATTTCAGTGAAACTTTTTGGATAATTTTAAATTGAAGCATTTCTACTATAGAAAGATTTAATTCCAGTAATTTTGTTTCCTTTAGTTTTTTTTCATCTAAACAAGATTTAAGAAAATAATTCTTTAGATGACACTTAGTGAAAAAAACATCAGACAAAGCTGCATGTGTTGTGCAGTCAGCGATGGATTTGGCATCTTTGGCATCCTCCATGGTTCTGGCAACAGCCAAAACATCCCATCACTGGATATTGGGGTTGTTGCTGCTGAACGTATTGATGGGAGGCTTGCTGAGGATAGGATCCAAATTGAGCAGCTCCATAGCTTGAAGGCCATTGCTGGGCTTGCTGGTGGGGCCACTGCGGCTGGCACTGGATCATATATTGATATGGCTGTTGTTGATAGTGTTGTTGTTGGTGTTGTTGTTGTTGTTGTTGCCACATCTGAGTCTGAAAGTTGTAGTTAGTCTGCTGGGGATCACTGATTGCAACCATGCCAGGTTGGCGTATAGGATTCTGAATCTGCGCAGTAGGAGCGGGGAAATGATGTTGAGCTGTGACCAATGTAGTCTCAGCTGAAGCTGTACCGTTCATCCTGGTGTCTGCCGTTTGAGAAGTGCTGTGTGGCTGTTGTGGAAGAGCCGAATTCGCTGTGACTGAGATACGACCAACGGTGGGGCCGTTGGGTCGAATATAATTAGCATAGTTTCCCACTGTTGCCGAGCACGGTTGTGCTAGATGACTCTGCTGAACAAAGGTCTGTAGTTGTGAATACTGTGAATTCGTTGGATGAGTATCCGGAATAGTCTGCTGTACCGTGTCAGGCAGTTGTGACTGGTCCTGCCACGTTATCGCCCTGTCTGTAGTTAGTGATCTATTTGCTTCTTCAGTCTGCCGGCGTGTGAACTCAACCAATTGATGTCTGTTATCACAGCCTTCCTCTGTGGGATTGTCTGTGACTGGTGCGACATGTGTGTCTGCGACCTGGTGGGTTTCGTTGGTCCCGGCTGCTTCCGGTCTGTAGCATCTAGAATCTTTCTGACGATTGGCTTTCACCAAACGGATTCGGTGAGCAGCAGCCGAAACAACAGCATGTTTCTGTTCGTAGGGTCTGCAGGATGTGAATCGTTTACAAGAAGCCAAAAGTGGGAATACCGAGGCCCAATGGTCATAGAGTCTGAGAGTTCCCGTAATATTGAGGTCGCCACTGTCGGCGACATACTGTGGGTTGTGGCCTTCGGCTGTCCAAAATTCGCCATCCGGAACTTCTTTGAAAACGTAGTTGCCTTGAACACACATGTCGCGGAGTATGTGGCTGAAACTCCTTCCGTCTTCTTCTGGTGTTCGGAATAGAGGGGCCACAAAACAGATGGTTGGTCCAGAGAAGATGGGGAAAATGTCAGCAAAGTCTTCCTTAATCTCTTCTTCGGTCTTTTTGGCGTCCGCATTTCCTGTCTGCACCAAAACATGGGTGAAGTCGCTGATTCTGAATCTGGAAACCAAGTCTGGTATGTGTCCTAGATGGAAGTTCTGTCTACAGATTATGGTGCCACTTTCTATTTCTGACAGATATTTACAAGTCGTTCCGTCTGCCAATACTAGTATAGTGTGAACAGGGAAAACGTCGATGATTATCTCTGTTCCCCAAAGATGAAGGTCTATCAGGGATTCAATATGGTCTCCTCTAGGATTGTCGCGAATCTGCATCAAAATGGTTCCGTACTGATTCTTTCCTTGCCAGGTTTCGGGTAGTCTGCGTCTGGACTCTTCTTCTGTATGACCTGTAGCCATCAATAGGTCTCTGCGGTGACAGTGTGCCAAAATCTGCTTTCCTGTCGCTCTGAGAAAGTAAGCGAACGCAGGGTAAGTTCGGCATTTCATCAGCAAGATTGTCGAAAGAACATCATTTCTGACTTCGATCCACTTGGCTGGTAAGGGATCAAAGTGAGAAGCTTTAGATTTGATGAATGCATAAACTTCTCTGGGGTCGTCTGTATAGGTCTGTTGAAATAGCTGATTAGCGCACCAATTCATTCCCATTTGAATGAATTGCACGAAAGTAAGCGCTTGGATCACGCTAGTGCAAGTCTTTCCAGCAACATTGATAGGGTAGTCTGTGTTGAACATTGACAGGCAGTGGGTCTGATCGATGACTAGAACTCTCGGTTTGACTGATGGGGAATTGTCTGCTGGGCGGACGACAGGAATCACGACTGATCTAAGCCTAGCCCCTTGACCGCTGGGCTGGGCAGGCGGTGCATCGTCTGGCACAGGTTCATTGGCCTTAAATCTCGCTTCGGAGCTGTCGTGTCTGTCAATATCATTAGAATCTTCAGAGCAGGATTCGTCTGCTACATCCGCACTCGCCTAAAACAATATATACAGATAAGTGAAAGCTATAGCACCTTATAGTAAAGTAGTCTAAAGGTTTTGGGCACTCTAGAGGTTTAGGAGCGTTTTCTGTCTGGGCTTAGGTCTGAGTGAATAGCTCTTATCATTAGCGGGGTCTGCCAAAGAATCTCCCTGCCTCAGTCGCCTAATCTGCTGAAGGGGTTCAATTAACTCGTACAACCAACTATTGTCTTTTCTTCCCTTGTCTACCACTACAGTATCAGGTGCTGCAGTCTGATCTTCCCCAGGACTACTGTTATTACCAGTGGGTCCAGTAAGATTTGGCACATGTAGAGGATAGTAAATTTTTAAGCGGTTCATGTGAACAAGCTTTGGCGGTTTATCTGGATTATCTATGGATTGTATTCTAGCGTTTGGGAATTTAATTTCAATTATTCGAAACGGTCCAGACCAAAAGTTTGCAAGTTTGGGGGAAGGATTGGATGTATTTGCAGCTCCATCCTTTTCCGTTTGCTTTAGTCTGGGAAGTGCTGGAGTATACAAATACACTCTGTCTCCCAACTGAAATTTTTGCGGAGACGAGGTTTTGTCATAGTAAAGCTTTTGCTTAGCCTGGGCTTTAGCGATGAAGTCTTTTGCTGCGTCCCAGGCTGTTTTTAACTGACGTACGAGAACATCTTTATATGTCTGTACGTCAGGCTGCCCTGGACACGTTGGTGTCAGGATTGAGTCGATAGGCAGTGTAGGATCGCGCCCGAAAAGCAAAAAGAACGGAGATTCACCTGTGGACTCATGCGTAGCCGTCCGATATGCAAAAGAGCAATAGGGAAGGAATTTGTCCCAGTCATCATGCCTCGTCGATGTATACATTGCAAGCATAGTTAAAAGAGTACTGTTATATCTTTCCACCATCCCGTTTGTCTGCGGAGCATAACCCGAAGTATGAATTTTATCTATTTTGAGAATTTTACAAACGCACTGCATGAGTTGAGATAGAAAGGTAGCCGCTCTGTCTGATAAAAGTTCCCTAGGTGTGCCAAACCTGCATACAACTTTCTCGACTAAAAGTCTAGCTAACGTTTCTGCTTGGATGTCTGGTACTGCGAATGCCTCCGGCCATTTTGTGAATGCGTCCATAAAAACTACAATATGTTTATTACCCGATTTCGTCGTAGGTAAAGGGCCAAGAGTGTCTACGCAAACTCTATGAAAAGGTCCTTCAACTTTGATAGGTACTAGAGGCAATTTGGTGCGCTTAGGCGGATCCTTGCGTTCTGCGCAGCTTTTACACGCAGCGCACCATCTTTTTACATCCAGTCTGAGAGTGGGCCAATAATACCGAGATTTAATCTTTTGAAGGGGTTTTCCCAAAACCGAGATGACAAGCAAACAGACTATCATGGTTTGCTTCAATAATTTCGGTCTGGAGTTCTTTAGGTATTACTATTAACTGAGAAACTCTAGGTGAGCAGTTAGGTCTAATATAGTACAGGATATCTTTAATAAGTCTGTAATTTTCTAACCCGGAGCTTTTCGTCTGCTCGGCGCCAGATTCCAGGGTCTTTATGATTGGGCCCAAAAAACTATCTGACTTTTGAGTTGACGCCACCCGTTCCAAACTTAAGTAATTTGTTTCTAAGACAGCACACAGTCGAGAGAGAGCGTCAGCATTCCCGTTGGATTTTCCCGGTCGGTACTGAATCGTCATATGATTAGCATACTCTTGAAGAGACAAGCCCCACCTACTTAAACGGGCGGATGGGTTTTTGATGGACAACAACCATTTTAGGGCTTGGCAGTCTGTAACCACAGTGAAATTGTGCAAAAACAAATATGGTCTAAAATATTTGACAAAATAGACAATAGCGAGAGCTTCTTGCTCTACCGCTGGGTAAGTTCTTTCTGCCTTAGTTAAAGTTCTGCTTGCAAAGGCAATGGGCCTTTCTTTGCCTTCTTGGACCTGGCTCAAGACTCCCCCAATTCCAAATCCACTGGCATCTGTTTGGAGGATAAATTCTTTGGAAAAGTCGGGGAAAGCAAGAACTGCGGAGCTCGTTAGGGCGGACTTCAGATGCTCGAATGCTTTCACACATGTATCGTTAATAGCAAATTTTGCGTCTTTCTCCAAAAGTCTGTAAAGTGGCGCTGCGATAGCAGCAAAATTTTTAACAAAACGTCTATAGTAAGAGCAAAGTCCAAGAAAGCAACGCAAAGCTTTAGTAGTTTTAGGTATCTCGTACTTTTGTATAAAGTCTACTTTGCTTGGATCGGGGGAAACTCCCTCGCTTGACACGACATGCCCCAGGAACAAAACGGAGGGTCTACAAAAAGCACATTTACTTAACTTAAGCTTCAGATTGTTCTGTCTAAGCCTAGTAAAAACTTTTCGAAGAGACATTAAGTGATTATCAAAAGTATTACTGAACACTATGATATTGTCTAGATAAACAAGGCATACGTGCCACTGTAGACCTGATAGAATAATGTTCATGGCCCTTTGAAAGGTAGCCGGTGCATTGCTTAGTCCCATAGGCATTGTAACGTATTCGTACAGACCGTCCAAAGCGACAAATCCAGTTTTTTCGGAGTCCTTAGGCTCTAGCTCAATTTGCCAAAACCCGGATTTTAAGTCTAAAGTTGTGAAATATCTAGCTTTACCTAAGGCATCTAATATCTCGTCTATTCTGGGTAGAGGATAAACGTCTCTTTTTGTAATCTTGTTTAAACTCCTGAAGTCAACTACAATTCTTACAGACCCGTCTTTCTTTTTCACAACGAGCATTGGACTGGCCCAAGGAGATGAGCTGGGTCTAATTATGTTTTTAGACTTCATGTCTTCTAATTGCGCCTTTACAGATTCCCTCTGCGAAAAGGGTATCCTGTAACTGCGTTGAAAAACAGGAAGTGCATCACCGGTGTCTATGCGGTGCCGCACTACCTTAGTTCTACCCAGATCCGAATCGGATTTAGCAAACATTTCATGAAATTCTCCAAGAACGTTCAAAATGTCCAATTTTTGCTTCTTTGAGAGATTAGAATCCTTCCAGTCAAGAGACTCAAATGTATTTACCTCAGTTTTTAGCTTGCCATGACTATTCGTTGTGTCTGCTATGTCTACGGGCTGTACGCTGCCCACAGTTGCTCCTTTTCTTAGCTTAACAGATTCGTTCATGGGATTCATTAGACGTATGCCGAGGACTGCGCAACTTTCATCGTGCAAGGATTTAGCCCTACGACCCCGAAATTTCCTAGGAAAATTTTATTGGGTTCGAATATTTGAGGTCTGTTTGCAGCTGAACAGGTTCCTGCAGCAATTACAGTATTTGTAGTATAAAGCTCACATCGTGGAGGCAGTAATACGTCAGCGGATAACTTTACTCGCTTTCCCGGGTTTACAAAAAACGTATTAGCGCAGGGTGAGTGTGGATTGCGCAACATTGGTATGCATTCTCCTGCAACCTTAACAGTACGGCCGCTAAAGTCGATTAAAACAGGTCAGAACTTTTGGCATTATGTCTGTACCTAGTAGGCAATTCCACTTAAAGTCAGGCACCACGTGACAAAAATGCGGTAATGTCTGCGAACCGAGAGAAAGCAACAAAAGTATTGCACCAATAATGTTAACCTTTTCCCCAGTTACGGACGTAGCTCCAGTAACCGAAGGTTTTAGTTTAACATTGGACTTTAAAAATTTGTCACTCACTATCGTAATGCCTGAGCCTGGGTCTAAAACAGCGGAAGTTTTTGCAATTCTCAACTTTAGCAGGTACTGTTAAAATTCCAGGACCAATTGAATTACAGCTTTGAAATTCAGTGGATTTGTTTAACCATACAGGCGCGTGGAACGTACTAAAATTTGGAAGTTTTTCTTCTGTATAAGCAGTGTCGGTTGCAAGGTCTACCGTGTTGGGCGTATTTATGTCTGTCGTTGAGGCAAAATCCCGTTTAGGAGGATGGTTGAATGAATGAAAGAAGCGAAGTAATTTTTGTCTGTGAACTACCAGAATATATAAGAGTGATAAAATTAAAACCAAGATAGCAACTATCACACATACATTAACTATTGCTTGTATTGGGCCGCGAAGAATGGAGGATATACCTCCTCCCGCCCCGGCTAGCGTCTTTCCTAGAGCATTACCCAAACCATTTAAGGTTGAACCTAAGCCGGTGCCAAGGCCTGCGAGAGTTTTACCTGCACCTGCGCCGATGCCTTCTAGGGCACTAGCAAGGGCTTGAGGGTCTAATGAAAGTTCAGCAGTGTAGTTTGCTAAATACAAAAATTTATGCTCTAACTGATACAGTCTACGCACTTGGCTCCTATACATTGTGAAAATGTTGAACGATCCAGCAATTTTATCGTGAAAAAGAGCTGGGGTGTCAAAAGCTAAGTCCGGGCTGTCTCCTTTCCACGTTATTTCTAATGGCAAATTTAGTACATGAACTAAGCCTGAACTGGTCTGCCATCCTCGTGGAGTTTTAAATATACCAGTAACGTGATGTGAGCAGTCTATCACAGCCGAGTCTTCGACTAAGTCTTTTGTGCCCGGAATCAAAAAGAATAGAGAGCCGTTGCTTAAAACAGGAATATATTCAAAACACTGACCATTATAGCTATAATTCCAGAAAATTTCCTCAGCAAATATCTTTTTACATGCCCAAACCATTAATACTTCCCCAGCGTAAGATGCATGTATGTCTGTCCTATTTAATAAAACGCGTGCTCCCAGAGTTGCATCGATACGAGCTAACTGTGATATTAAGCCAATAATTTTATTATTTGTCGCACAAATGCTAAGCCAAATTTGTTTAAAATTTTCAGCTTCCGAGTCTTTGAGAAATTTATACAAATAGTTGAGCTTAGCATTTGTGGGATCTACGTTCGGTATTAAGTTAGATTCGAGCGAACTAGAGTAATTAGTTTGGAAAATTTCAGGAAAGAGAGTCTGATTTTTAATAGTCTGTCTAAAATGCACAGCCGGACCTTGATCGGTCAAAAAGGAATTTCTGGGAAGGCATTTCGGTAAAGGATTATCATTGATTTTAAAAGCGCCTTGGATATCATCCACTACTAAATGATAGTTAGAATAGGTTGCGTTATAGGTTCCCTTGAAGCTAAATTCGCAAAAACCACCATAAAGGGCGGAACGGTTCCAAATAACTGTTGCATATTGATTTTGACAATAACCTTGTGCAACCGTACACCCTCCTACGTCTGCTAAATCGCTAATGATGGTCTGTCCGTTTAACGTTGCGATTTTCCCTTTTTCCAATATAAAATTTTCAACTGTTATACAGTTATCATAGCAGCACCAGTGGTATGAAAGGTGCAGTTGATTTGAAGTTGTCCAAAAATTTTCAGTTTGTGATGTAAGCTTCTGATTATGCCAAACCTTGTTAATAGACGCTTTAAAGCAATCGGTAAAATTTACAGGTTTCGACGTAGAGGTGTCATAAACTATGCCTTTAGAACCGAAGAATCCTGTATGGGTGCACACAGTTCTTGTTTTAAGGTAACAGCTGTAAGCATCAACAGTTTGTGGGTCTAACCTAGGTACAAACATGTCTACCGAATACTTTTCAACAGCCGTTACTGTTGGTAAATGGCAAGTGAAAGTACGTGGATAGCTAACAGGAAATCCGCTGCGGACTGCCCGCAAAAGTTGAAAATTCTGTCTGTAGCGAAGCTTAGGTTTGCTAGAAATAAAGTTAAGAACAAAATAATAAGCGTGGTCTGCAAGAATCTAACGTGGTCACTCTTACATTTTCGTTTGAACTGTCGCTGCTGTCTGAAAGTTGACCTTCCTCCATTTGGTTATCTGCCGAGGACTCTTCTTCGGCCTCAGTTGGTCCTGGTTGAGTCGAATCCGCCGGAACAATTTCTACCTTTTCTGGGGTTGCAGCTGGAGCAGTTTGAGTTTCCTCCACATTCTGTTGTCCTTCGGCACGCGCAGGATCCGTTTCGACTCGCGGCTGCAGGTTCTCCAGATGTGGGTTGACTAGTCTGATCCATAGCTTCTTGATCCAGTCTGCCTTGCCGTCGGGCAATGGATTGATTAAGCCAATTGTATCTGAAAATAAACGATCTGTTATGTTAGCTACCTGGGATCTTAGTGCTTCGATTTCTTCCGAAACAGCTAGAGTTGCAATGTCTCGTTCATGTAACTGACCAGATTCGTCCCTAGGGTTCCAGCCATACCAACCCTTCGGGGTCTGTTTCCGGAACGGTCCCGTTGCCGTTGCCTGCAGTCAGCTTGAAAATGGCCTGGTTTTAAACAATAATTGCAAACGGGTCTGCCGTTTGCATTTTGTCGGTTTGGTGTTCTTCTTATATGAAGGTCTGGGGTTTCCTGTCCCGCTGAAAAGAGCCATTTTCACCACTGCAGATTGCTTGCGAAATAAACCATCTAAACGTCGTTCGAGTCTACTTAACCTTTCATCTGTGTCCATAGAATTTTGGCGATTTGATGGCTGCGGAGCTGACTGCAGCAACGGCAATAGGATCAGGTTCCGACTTTTTCTGCATCAGAGTGGACAAGTTGTCGATCAAATCACAAAGCTTTTTGTTACTGTCTGCACTCTGCTGCTACGGGGTCTGCGCTCAGATTGAGATATTGTAAACGGGCTTCCTCTTTTTGTGCGAGTTCGACGGCTTTCGAGAAAGTTTCTGGTTCATCTTGCATGACAGACTTTTTAAGGTCAGGGGTAGACCAGTAATGAAGTTCTCCATCATAAGAAAATCCAGCGACTTATCGCCTAAATCGGAAGGGTACGCTGCCCTGGCGAGTTTCTTTATAACACTTGCATAGTCGCTTACAGATTCTGTGCTCAATTTCTGCCGTCCTTTCAGTTTTAAGCTACTGAATCTATGATTCTCAGGCTTCGTAAACTTAGACTTGAGCTCGGATTTCAAAAGTGCGTAATTATCTTTCGTCTCTCTTGGCAAATCACGGTATTGTTCTAGTGCACTTTCGTCTAAAAATGTAGGGAGCTTCTTAGCTCGCTTTTCATGTGACCATCCAAAACTTATCGGCTACTAATTCGAATTTTTCTATCCAATCACTAAAACTTTCGTCCAGTCTGCCAGAAAAGATTTTAATACGATGTCTGCTTATCTGATTGGACGAAAGTTCGTCTGAAGTTTCGGCTAAGTCTGATAGTTGTCTGGCCAGGTTGTTCAGTCTATCTGAATTGCCCTCAGAAAGCTCTTGTCTAAATTCACGAAGCCCCCCCCCCCCCCCCCCCCCTAATTAAGCGTTCGACGCCTGATTCGTCGACCATGATTTTACAAACAGTTAAATAATATTATGAAGTATGCACTTCAAATTTGAAATATTACCTTACTTCCGTGTGAGTTCGCAAGGGTTGATGGTGGGGGCTCCACATGTGACAGCGGTGATATGTCACTAGTTTAGGGTGAATCTTTATTGCGTTAGTCTGCGAAGGCGGCAACAATCAGAATTAAGTCAAACAAGGCACACAAGCTCCAAACAGTAGACTACGCCACGTCTGCTAGAAAACGAAGCTTTTATACCCCCCGAGTCACCTGAACTTTGTAGTTTTGAGATAATGTTTTGACTATCTTTAATTTTAAACTTCCAGCTTTCATTGCCTCAAAAAGTTAAGGAAAAGGTTGCAAGTTCAGAAAAGAACAAATTTAAAGAGATGCAGGATTTAAGGGCAAAAATGCAAAAGAGAAATGTTACAGTAAAACATCATCCCATCTGTAATTCATCCATTATTATGGTCATATAAAATTGGATGTTTTGCCCTGTTTTAATCTGACCAACCCAAATTTACACTTCGACCCATTTCACTCAAGAAGTATATACCAGCAGAAGAGGAATTCTGCCAAATGAACGTCATCCGGTGGTCAGACATCATTTGTGAACTTCACCACTGGTCCGTGAATAACGTAAAGTAAAGTAAATTTGTAATGTGATGTTGTTGCTATCACTAAACTTAATATAATTTATAATATATAATATATATCATATATATCGTATATCTGTAATATATATGAAATAATTACAATGCCACAGGTTTCATAGGTGCCACTTCGCCATATTTCGTTTTTTTATATACTACTGTCCCTTACATTACTGTTTTATCTGCTTTGGTTTCGGCATTCACTGATTGAAGTGGCATTCAGGTAAACAAGTTTTCACCGTGTCGTTTGAAGTCCTCCAATCTAAGCTAACCCGTCAACACACAGTTTCGTTGTACATATACATACTTTCATTAAACCATAATCAAAAATCTTTCAAATTTTCTGCATGTCGTGGACACAATTTCCTGGCA
>JASAND010009419.1:0-15748 GCA_030248195.1 Trissonchulus latispiculum | reverse complement strand
GACAAGAAAGTAAAAATGCCCTCCGGAGCATGGAAAAGTAATATGGGTGGATGGGGTGAGGTTGCGAAATCAAGAGAGGACTAGCTTTGAAAACGCTTAATATGGGCTAGGTTGTAAAAGAAAGGAGGACTAGGTTGTGGGCGAGCTAATATGGGCACAGCGTCGCCGAACAACCCATATTCGCGGGCTTGCACGCTTCGCTTCAGCGTTTGTCACATAGAACGGTCAACATTAGAGTAAAAATGTTGAATGGATAATCTGCGAGAACGTAGTAGTTTGCCTGGTCAGTTTTAGGCTGGCCATATATATACCTTAAATTTAGTTGGACTATGACAAGTATCGGACAGAAAGATAGGGATGTGGCGGTAAAACCATTGGTTCAATCCGGCAGGGTTGCAGTCAATGACAATCGCTATGAAATTGTTCTTTATTTAAATATGCTGTCTGTATATATAAATGCATAAAATGAACACTAGTAAGCTTAGACTTTCTCGAAGGAAAAGTCTGACTGTATAATACATGGAAGTACGAATATTCGGATATAGATTATATCATCTAATTTAGAATCTGGAGCCATAATTTAAAGTCTAGAAATCGATATAGATGAATGTATAATATTTACAGCCCGCGAATATGGGTTGTTCGGCGACGCTGTGCCCATATTAGCTCGCCCACAACCTAGTCCTCCATTCTTTTACAACCTAGCCCATATTAAGCGTTTTCAAAGCTAGTCCTCTCTTGATTTCGCAACCTCACCCCATCCACCCATATTACTTTTCCATGCTCCGGAGGAGCATTTTACTTTCTTGTATATATATATATATATATACGTATATGTACACGTGCACGTAGTGACTGGGCTAACGATGATTTATGCCGGACTGCTCTGACATGGGCGTGACCTAGATTTGGCAAGACAAAAATCCAAGGTGGGGGAAACTCACTTTTCAAAACTGAATATTTTTCTAATCATAAGCAGGAATGCTAAATTAATGCAGACGTTTGCATAAAGCATTTTGATTTTATTCATTTCTATGTTAACCATTTTTTGAAAAGGACTGAAGCCTACAGTAATTTTTCATAACAACATCCGTCATAAAATGGTGGAAAAAATGCGCGGCAACGATAATCATTTGATGATGAAAACTTGAAAAATTTGAGGAATAAATTAGTTTGTTCGTTGCTTAAAATTGCGGAAAATTGACTTATTCTAACTGGGGGGAAAATGCCCTCGACGGGCAACCAACTTGGTAGAATAGGGAAAGACTTGAATCTTAAATACACGGTGCATGTTTACAACTGAGATTCTGCTGAAGCGGAAAAATGCCGTTTCTCAGCGACTACAATGACAGAAACCAGCTTTGTGCGCCGAATAGGGAATCTATTCGGCGACTAAAATGAAAGAAACCAGCTTTGTCGCCGAATAGGGAATTCCCTTCCGCCCTATTCGCGCGAACTTATCGTCTTTCGGGAGGGAATATATAGGTAATTATTCTGTTGGGAACTGACAACTTAAGCATTGCGCTCAATATGACATTTCACGTGCCGGTTGCGTGGTGAATAGGGGTGGCGCTAGATTAATTTGTGTTTGAGCTACCTGATCCGTGAAATATTTTACGCATACAATCGCAAGCAGGGCCAACAGAAAGCAACAGTAGGTAGACAGTTTAAACAATTGGTCGCCGAGTAGATTCCCTATTCGGCGCGCAAAGCTGGTTTCTGTCATTTTAATCGCCGAGTAGATTCCCTATTCGGCGCACAAAGCTGGTTTCTGTCATTTTAGTCGCTGAGAAACGGCATTTTTCCGCTTCAGCAGAATCTCAGTTGTAAACATGCACCGAGTATTTAAGATTCAAGTCTTTCCCTATTCTAAAAAGTTGGTTGCCCGTCGAGGGCATTTCCTCCCTAGTTTCGCTTATTTTCCGCTGCAAAGAAAAACCATGTCAGAAAAGTTATGTACAAACACAATGTAAGCAAAGCTAGCTACCGTAAACAGGCTGGATGAAAACGTTTTAGTTTAACTGAATTTGTATTGAACTGAACTGTATTTGCTGAAGCGGAAAATGAAAGTTAATAGCCTTTTCAGAACTTATGGACTTATTCTAATAAGTCAAGATGATTTAGATATGCCGCACTGCCCTGCCATGGGCGTGACCTAGATTTAATAGGGAAAAAACCAAGGCGGGAAAAATTCACTTTTTGAAATTTTTATCTTCGCGCCACCCCCTCATTTGCAACTATTACCCTTATGCAACCCCAACCCCCTCATAACTTTTGCAAAGTAATATACGTATATTAGCGGCAAAACTTCAACTCGCAAAAAAAGCAATTCAAATAAATAAAGGTCCGGTGAGTGAGTGACTCCCGTTCAAGAATCCACGCATACGATTATGCTTCGAGTACGTAAGTATTCCTAAACGTATGAACACACCTTGTTACCAATATATTTCTTCCCGGAATGAAAGCACACTGTGTGATGGAACCTTTATGACCGCGAAGACGAAATAGGCCACATTCATTCACCAAATCCCACAGAATTACTACTGAATCCTGAAACAGCATGTAACTAATCGAAACAAACAGTAGCCGGTTGGCAGGTGAGTTGGTTTTATTTATATATAAGGTCTTCCCCCCAAAGCGCCCGTAATTTACCCCCCCCCCCCGGCATCCCAATTTCTCAGACCCTGGTACTTCTAGTGGCCCATAATTCTTATATTATATACGTCTACAGTGCAAATTGAATGTCAAAAATGCCAGTAATTATCAGGCCTGCTTACAGACCGAAAGACATTGTACATATATCTGATCAAAATAGCATAACAATTCTTCTAATTTTGAGGAAAATTGTTGGCTGATTCAAATTGCACAGAATCTGCCACTAACCTGTCCACCAGAGGCCAACCGGAGGCCGGATTCATCGAAGGCCAAGCAGCCGATCCCCGTACGATGTCCCTGAAAAATCAGGGGGCTACCCTCACCATGAGAAGGGCCGGGCTGCTCCGAGCAGCTGGTGATTAGGATTCTACCATTACTGTAGCCAACGGCACATCTCTGCTGACCGCTTCGGCGCACTACGTCATCGTTCAATCCGGATTCAGCGTCTGTGGACGCGGCGAGCGAAGAAAGCGAATCGGCAGCGAACGACAGGCTTGTGACACTGCCGTCACTGGTTCCATGTATGACATTGACCTGAAACAAACAGCACCTGTATCAAATAAATAAATAAATAAATAAGAATGTATATATATACGTATACGTAACATATATAGGTCGAAACATTTTTGCTTCAAAGGGGCCTCCATGACTTTAGAAACACTGGCGTTCCCTCCCTAGCCCCATAGGTGTAACGGGGATTTTCGGTGGGGGAGGCCTTTCTGCTGCCCTAGAAATTTTGGGGGCCTATTTTAGAGCCCTCCAAACCATAGGTGTAAGGGGGGAAGGTTGGCGAGAGGTAGCCCCCCAGGTATTTTTTCAACTTTTCAACCCTCCCCCAGAACTCTTGGTGGGGGCGCCCCTCCCCCCAACGGGGGAGTCAAAATGGCCAAAAATTGAGTTATATATTTTTAGAATAAATTTTACAAAAATTTTCAAAAATGTCCGTTATTAACTGTACTGTATTATGGACTGTCTCAATATTGACCTTATTTTGGACTTGGAAACATGTTGGCAATCACGTTTTTGAGTTTAAAACTATTGTCTAATGTTAAAATTACTTTATGCTTAGATGTTTTTATCATTAGATGTATAAAGTTGAAAATGCGATCTTTGGCATAAAAAATGAAAAATTTTTAGGGAAGGGTTGGGGTGGGGAAGTCTTGGGGAGTTTCCAGAGGGCCCCCCAAAATGTTGGAAAGCCCCCACACCAAATCTCCGTTACACCTGACCTATGACCGCAGACCACCCCAGTTTCATTTTCCAACTGTTTCTATTGACAAACTATAACCTGGGCTTATTCTAGTGGGGGGGCCATAAACACCCTTCCCCCCCCCCCCAAAAATCATTCCCCCCCAAAATCCCCCCCCCCAAAAGTGGGTGCCCCTTTTGGCACCAACTTTTACCCTGAAAAAATCGCTGAGAAGGCCAAATTTTCAAAATTTTTAGTCGATTTTTACCTATTTAAGCATTATGATATGGGAATTAGGGGGAGCGCGTTAGCGCTCCCCCTAGAATAGGGAAAATTTGACGCAATGTGTATAATCTGGACATTGTTTGGCCTGTGGCCAGCGGAGGAGTGGACCGATCGGGCTCAAACTTGGTGTGTGAAGAGCCTGTGGGCAGGGGTACATGCTGTGAAAATTTCAGCCGGATCGGCCGGGTAGATCTTGAGACATGAAAATTGGCCCCCCGCGCAGGTCGCGTTTCTCTCCATTTCTTTCCCCCCAGGGGTGCAGGTCGGAAGACCCTTCAGAGCCCTACTATTTTAGGTTTTTTTTGTACAAAAAGTTCCGCAATTCCGGGGAAATTACTTTCCGCGGTTCCCGGACCCCCCCAGATGGCCCCACCCCTCCGGTGGGGACCCCCCAGGTGACCCCCGAAAAAAAACTGTCCGAAAATAATTGCACTTCGAAATAGAACGGAGCGAGCGAAGCCGGGCTCTCATATGACTCATGTGGCATGGCCCAAGGGTGAAGGGCTCCGGGAAGTGAGATGGTGCTGCTCGGTGGTTTGTGGCGCCCTGGCCAGGGGTCAAAAGTTAGTGTGTAAAAGGGGGGGTCTGGGCCTACGGAGTAGGCAGCCCAATACATAAGAGCTGCTGGGCTGAGGTTTCGTATTCGAATAGGAACCCATATATGGTGAATCTAAATGGCCCATTAGTTTTGCTCTAGGACCTATCCATGTGGCTGGGGGGCACCCTGATGGTGGTGGGCCCTACCGTGTCGCAACTCCAACTTTAACCTCTTCTACAGAAATATCTACAGCGAGCAGGTCTCTCTTATTTGGGGTTTGGGGTGGGGTGCGGGAGCACTACAGCGTAGGCTATAGTAGGTTTCGCCCGGACCCCTGTGGCGCCCTGGCCAGGGGTCCGGACCGGGGACCGGGTCCAAAATGGCCAAAAATCGATTTTTCCAAAAGTGACCAAGATTGGTATCAAATGAAAGCCCTTGGTGAGGCGAATATTTTTTGTCATTGGAGGACCCCTCCAAAGTGGACCCAGCGGCCTGTGGCGCCCTGACCAGGGTCCGGACCGGTCCAAAATGGCCAAAAATCGATTTTTCCAAAAGTGGCCAAGTCTGGTATCAAATCAAAGCCCTTGGTGAGGCGAACATTTTTTGTCATTGGAGGACCCCTGCAAAGTGGACCCAGCGGCCTGTGGCGCCCTGACCAGGGTCCGGACCGGTCCAAAATGGCCAAAAATCGATTTTTCCAAAAGTGGCCAAGTCTGGTATCAAATGAAAGCCCTTGGTATTTCTGGTATTTTTCCAAAAAGCCTAAAGCTGTAACTGGTAAGTCGGTACGCCACTGACGAAGCCCACCGATTACCAGTATCAGTCTGGCAGAGTGGTCAGCAAATGAGTGCACTTTAACCCGAATAAAAGTTTATGTTTACACTTTAGATACTTGCTTTATCAAATGGCCGTATATATTATATTATGGTTATGAATTTCTTTTTCTTTTAGTTTATTGTAGGGATTCTTAGTTTTTGGAAGTTGGTAATTTGGTTTTCACTTTTTATTGGTGTAATCAAATGTGGTGGCGGTCATGAAATGATAGCTACAGTCTGTCACCTAAATGTATACTTGCTTTCTTCAGCTGTATAAATGTAGGTTACCCTTTTTCTTTGCTTTCTCTTGGTGAGGCGAACATTTTTTGTCATTGGAGGACCCCTCCAAAGTGGATCCAGCGGCCTGTGGCGCCCTGACCAGGCTCCGGACCGGTCCAAAATGCCCAAAAATCGAATTTTCCAAAAGTGGCTAAGTTTGGTATCAAATGAAAGCCCTTGGTGAGGCGAACATTTTTTGTCATCGGTGGACCCCTCCAAAGTGGACCCAGCGGCCTGTGGCGCCGTGACCAGGGTCCGGACCGGTCCAAAATCGAGTTTTTTGAAAAGTTTTCAAGTTTGGTATCAAATGAAAGCCCTTGGTGAGGCGAACATTTTATCTCATTGGAGGAGCCCTCCAAATTGGTCTCTAGCGACCTGTGGCGCCCTGGCAAGGGGTCCTAATTGGTCTAAAATCAAAATTTTCAAAAGTTGTCAAATTTGGTTTTAAATGAAAGCCCAAAATGAGCAGAGCAACTTTTGTCATGTATATATAACTGCATATACAAGGTTACGGTGCTGGTTGGCTTTTAAAATAGCCTTCCTGCCTAAGATAACGCATCGTGTAAAAAGTTCTGAAAAGGCCATGAACAGTGGCCTTCCAGTCTAAGATAACGCTCCGTGTATAATGTTCTGTAGAGGCCATGAACAGTGGCCTTCCAGCCTAAGATGACGCACCGTGTAAAAAGTTCTGAAAAGGCCATGAACAGTGGCCTTCCAGCCTAAGATAACGCTCCGTGTATAATGTTCTGTAGAGGCCATGAACAATGGCCTTCCAGCCTAAGATGACGCACCGTGTAAAAAGTTCTGAAAAGGCCATGAACAGTGGCCTTCCAGCCTAAGATAACGCTCCGTGTATAATGTTCTGTAGAGGCCATGAACAATGGCCTTCCAGCCTAAGATGACGCACCGTGTATAAAGTTCTGAAAAGGCTATTAACAGACATTTTTCCGTTTCAGCAAATACATTCAGTTGAACTAGAACGTTTTCATCCAGCCTGTTTGCGGTAGCTAGCTTTGCTTACATTGTGTATATATGCAACTTCTCTGACATGATTTTCTCTGCAGCGGAAAAATAAGCGAAACTAGGGGGGGAAAATGCCCTCGACGGGCAACCAACTTGGTAGAATAGGGAAAGACTTGAATGTTAAATACACGGTGCATGGTTACAACTGAGATTCTGCTGAAGCGGAAAAATGCCGTTTCTCAGCGACTAAAATGACAGAAACCAGCTTTGTGCGCCGAATAGGGAATCTACTCGGCGACTAAAATGAAAGAAACCAGCTTTGTGCGCCGAATAGGGAGTCTACTCGGCGACTAAAATGAAAGAAACCAGCTTTGTCGCCGAATAGGGAATTCCCTCCTTCCGCCCTATTCGCGCGAACTTTGAAGCCTGTTATGTGTTGCTTTGCTGAATAATGAGAGGAGCTTCAGAATGGCAGAATTACTTCAGAATGCAAAACAACAGTTTTATCAAGCACTTACGTAAGTCAAGGTTTTCACAGACATAAATACGTTGTCTTCGATGTGCTATCAGAAAAATTGAGAGCATATATATAGGTGTGCTCTGTGCTGATCTTGCCGAGAATTGATACAATCAAACATTATATAAAATGAAATGCGATTGATTGTATATGTTTTAGCACAAGGACTGTCGACCACAAATTGTTTAAACTGCATATATACTTATTGTTGCTTTCTGTTGGTCCTGCTAGCGGTTGTATGCATAAAATATTTACGGATCAGGTAGCTCAAAAAGAAATTAATCTAGCGTCACCCCTAGCCTCCACGCAACCGGTACGGGAAATGACATATTGAGCGCAATGCTTACGTTTGCAGTTCCTAACAGAATAATTACCTATATATTTCCTCCCCTTTACGTCAAGAAAATGAAAGACGATAAGTTCGCGCGAATAGGGCGGAAGGAGGGAATTCCCTATTCGGCGACAAAGCTGGTTTCTTTCATTTTAGTCGCCGAGTAGACTCCCTATTCGGCGCACAAAGCTGGTTTCTTTCATTTTAGTCGCCGAGTAGATTCCCTATTCGGCGCACAAAGCTGGTTTCTGTCATTTTAGTCGCTGAGAAACGGCATTTTTCCGCTTCAGCAGAATCTCAGTTGTAACCATGCACCGTGTATTTAACATCCGAATTCTTTTTTGCTAGTAGAGTTGTCAAAGTTTGGAATAGTTTACCGGAACACCTCGTGAGTGCCACTTCACTTGATGTTTTCAAATGTAAACTTCAATCATTTGATGTATCCAGATGGTGCACATGATTTGGCAATTTTTTTGTAGTGTGTATGTTTCTTACTGTAATGTTTTCTTCAAGTTTTATTTTGCTTGGACTATTTTATTGACTAATATATATATGCACTGGTGATACGTAAGAAGTTGTTTTGCAGCTCTGTATTCACCCTTTCAGTAAACTGTTTCTTACTGTATTGTAAATGTTTGCTGAATAAACTGTTTTATTATATTATTAAGTCTTTCCCTATTCTACCAGTTGGTTGCCCGTCGAGGGCATTTTCCCCCCTAGTTTATATATATAATTGTCTTGACATGAAATTTTCGCACACCTGTGGATGGAGCAAAAAACTGGGAGGCCTTCAAAATTTGTAAAAAAACAGCACAATTTTTTCCATTTTTCGTACTTTTTGGACAAAAATTTTGGCAGGCGGCAAATTTTGAAAAATCTGGAAGGGCACCCGAATTCTAACCTCAGAAATTTCAAAACATGGCAAGAACGCTGGCTTATCCCTAGTGGGAGGGTGTGGGGGGCCGCCCCCCATATGGCGACCTCCCCCCCCCCCTTCGAGGAGCCCCCCCCCATAACCCCAAGAATTCCCAAGTTTTACCATTAGCGTAAAAATACCTAAAATTAGTCATTTTTTAGCGATTTTTAGCAGTTTGTACACAAAAAACCCACAAAAATTCGAAAAACATTTTCTAAAAATATGCCCCCCATCGATGGGGGGGCCCCCATGAAGCCCCCCCCCCCCAGAAAAAATTTCCAAGGGATAAGCCAGCAGAACGTAAATCTTACTGATTGCTACGCCTTTTTGCCACAGCAACGCTTGTTTGAACATCTATATACATTGTTGTCACGCCCATATATAAATGTGTTAGGGGGAGCAAAATTTAAAATTTCTGCGAGCCACCCCCAAATTTTTGGCCGTAAAGTGGCCAAAAATAGCGAAAATCGAAAATTTATATTGCTGTTTTTGAGCAATTTTCGGCGACCCCCCTTCCCGAGATTTTTTTGCCCAGACACACTTGTCCTATGGTCACACCGTTCCTGCATTGGCCCACCTTGCCTTACGACTCTTTTCGGATTTCGTTCGGAGGTCGGCCATCAATTTCCAAACATTCTCCTCATACCTAAGCTGTGCTTTCTCAAGGCAACGAGCACAATTCCTGAACAGAAGCAACTATATAAATCCAGGTAATTACGTAATTGAACCAACCTTGTCCTGTCTTCGAGAATTCCAAAAATGTACATTTTCACACGCTCCCACAGCAACAGTGCGATCATCTGTGAATTCAACATTAGACTGTTGGGAAGCAATTACACCACAATATCCACCAGCCTCATACCGAAGGTACTGACGTGTTAAACCCATCTGGTTAACTCGAAAATTCGTTTCTCTGCTCTGGCTGTTTCTTAAGACAAAAGATCAAACCATTGGTGTAACGGGCTTCAGTTTTCCCCCTGTGAGACCCCCCTCCACTACGAGAAGTCCAGACCCCCTCCTCCCCATACCCGACCCCGACTACCGCCCCCCCCCCCAAAGCCAGCCTACAGTCCCCCCCCAGGGGCGCACATGGTGGAGGGAGCGCCCCCCCGAAACCGGATGTAAAGGAAAAATTTTATTGTCCGCACGCAAAGCGGACATAAAATTTAAAAAATTTTCGCGCCGACGGCGCGAAATTAACTTCATTTTTTGCTTAATTTTCCCTTATTTCAGCGTTGTAAACCTTTCAATAGCGGGGCTGGCTTACTTCTAGGCCAAAATTTATGGGGCGATATGGGAGGGGGCTCGACGAAGCCCCCCCCCCCACATCGATGGGGCGGCTCACCGAAAATGGGGGGGCATATTTTTTGACAAATTAGGTTTTTTGCGTAAAAAATGCTAAAAATCGCTAAAAAAATAACTAATTTTGGGTGTTTGTTAAGCTAAAATTGTGGAAATTTAGGTAAAAATCCGGCGAAGCCGGAAAATTTTTGAAAATTTTGGCTAAAATGGTAAAAAATGGCAATTTTTGGGGTTATGGGGGGGAGGTCGGAATTTATGGGGGGGTTTTTTATGGGAGGGGAGGTCGCCGAATGGGTGGGGCCACCACCCACCCCCCCAGTAGAAGTAAGCCAGGGGAGGGGGGGGGGGGTAGTCGCGCCGTAGGCACGAAATTGGCCAAAAATTGGGTATTTTTAGGGTATATATATATACAAATTTTGCAACATTTTCAAAAAAATTCCAAATTTTTGGCATAGCGTGTATATTATCGCGAGAAATATACGTTACGTTTATAACGGCGTTAGGGACTTCCAGACTCAATATTGACCTTATTCTGGACTCAGAAACATGTTGGCAATCAAGTTTTCGAGTTTAAAAACACGGTCAAATGTTAAAATTACTTAATGATTTCATGTTTTTCGACATTAGCAATGGCTGAAAATGCAATTTTTGGCATAAAAATAGAAAACATTTTGGGGGGTTTGGGTTGGGGGGGAGTCCAAAAAGGGGCCCCAAAATTCCGGGGGAGGACCCCCCCCGACCAAATCCACGTTACACCTTGATTGGGGTCCAAAGTCCAAACAAGAGAAATGCAAGATTTTGCAAGTTTTTGCAATTTTTTGAATATTTTGGAAAAACATTTGCAAAAAGTGACTAGAAATAGTTTAAAAAGCTTGTAAAAATAGGTTTTAAACCGCAATATATATAACTAATTTTTTTATTAGATTTATGTCGAAAAGAGTAGATTCTATGTTGAAAAAGGGCCATTTTTAGTTGAAAAAATTTGGGTACAGTTTGGGTAAAGTTTGTGTAAAAATTTCCGATTTTTGAGATCCCCCCAAGAAAGATTTGGACTCTCCCCAACCCATGGAGGTGGTTCACACTTTATGCATACGTGTACCGGCACTTATTTAGATGGGGGGGGGCGATTGTTTCGCCTGGGTCCCCCCTTATATATATATGGTTCGAAAAACTTTTTTGTCTCCGATTTGGCTGAGACGTTGCCCTTAGGTCGAGGTCGCTGATTTCAAAAATCGAATCGAGAGATCAATCCGATCGATCGATCGATCACCAGAATCGATCGATCAAAACCGATCAAAAAAAATTTGTCAAATTTTCGCAAAAAGTCGCCCTTAGGGTAAGTCGGGGGTGCTGATTCCGAATCTGCATTCGAAATTTCGATCCGAGCTGCCAAAATAGAGTTGTCGAATTTTTGAAAAATCGATGAAAATAGATTTTTGTGGGCGAACGAACGATTTTTATGAAATTTCGACTGCAGATTCGGAATCAGCGCCCCCGAATTACCCTAGGGCAGGGGCGACTTTTCCCGAAAATTGGTGACTAAATTTTTTGATCGATTTTGATCGATCGATTCTACTGATCCACATACCTGAACGGGAGGTCAAATTTCACTGACCCTTGTGGAAGCAAATTTGGGTACCCCTTGTGAGAGCGATTTTTCTTAGGGGTACTTTCGAAAGCGATTTTTAAGCTATTTTAGCCTATTTTTAACAAAAAACAGCAATTTTTAGGTTAAAACACGTTTTTTGGACGTTTTTTAGCTAAAAATAGTAATGTTAAGTGAAAAATTCCGGCGAAGCCGGAAAATTTTTGGAAATTTTAGTCGTAAAACCTATTTTATGAGCAATTTTCTTACCCCTTGTGGGAGCAATTTCGCGACCCCTTGTGGGCGATTTCGCCGAGGGGGGGGGGGAATTCCCCCCCTTGTCCACCTGTGCTGATCCATAGATCGATCGGATCGATCTCTCGATTGGATTTCTGAAATCAGCGACCTCGATTTATATATATACTGTAAGGGCAACGTCTCAGCCAAATCGAAGACAAAAAATTTTCGAAGCATAAGGGGGGACCAAGGCGAAAAAATCTCCCCCCCCCCCCATCTAAATATATAAGTGCCGGTGTACCACCTGTTTGGGTTGGGGGCATAGTTTCCTTTGGGGGCGCATCTCATCTAACACAAAAATTTTCGACCAACTTTACCCCCCCCCGATTTTCTGACTTACCCTCCCCCGATTTTCTGACTTACCCTCCCCCAACTTTTTGACTACCCCCCACCCGAACCCCTCCCCCAAAAGTTAGCGAAATTTGGCCGAAAAAAATGGTCATTTTTTGAAAAATTTTTCTAAATTTTTGACCTAAAATCGCTTTAAAACGGTGCAAAAACGCCTAAAACGTTAAAAACAAGCCTTATTTTGATGAAAAAAGGGCTAAATTACAAAAATTTCCTTTTTTGGCATTTTTCAAAATTTCTGCGCCCTGCGGTCCGATTTCTGGGTGGGGGTTTACCCATCACATTTCGGATGTCGGCCAAGATTTACCAGACCCCAGACCCAGTTCCAGGGAAACTATGGGGGAGTAGAGAAGGTCCGAATTTGGCTCGGGGGACCGCCTCGGGCTTGGGGGGAGTAGTTGAGGTCGGTGAGAGGGGAGGGGTTCTGGCCTCTCCGTGGGGGTCTCACAGGGAGTACAGTAGCCTGGAACACCTGTGACCTTTATGGATCAAACCCATAGGTGTACCTTGAGAAAACGTTGGGGGAGGGGGTAGCCGAAATTAGGGTAGGTGGGGGTCAGCCGTTTTGAGGTGGGGTGGAGTCCGGAAAAATCGAATTTGGGGGATGGGTAAAAAATTTTTTGGTCAAAAATTATGAAAATTCGCAAATTTGCTAAACACAGGAAAACTTTTCCTCGAAAAAATCGGAAAAAAACCGGAATAATAGTTTTAACTACAAATTTTATCCCGATATTTTTCCGATTTTTTCCGGATGTCTGAAAAAATCGGAAAAATATCGGAATAAATTATCCGGGTTGTTTCCCGATTTTTTTCCGATATTTTCTAACTTGGAAAAAATCGTAATAATTTCGGAAAAAAACCGGAAAAAACGGTAGGAAAAATATCGGAAAAAAATCGGAATATATAATGGAAAAGTTGCACAAAAATCGGAAAAATCTCCGGATAAACTCGGAAAAAATTGGATAAAAAATCGGAAAAAAATCGGAAAAGTTGCACAAAAAAATCGGAATAATTACCGAAAAAAATCGGAAAAATGAGTTCTGATTTTTTTCCGATTTTTTCCGAAAAAGGTTTTCCTGTGAAAAAAGCGTTATTTCCAACTAAAAATCAACAGTATTTCTTCATTTTTGCTCATTGATTCGAAAAAACTTGGATTTTTTGCAAAAATTTCGAATTTTTACTAATTTCAACATTTTGAGGGTGGTGTCTGGCAAATTTGGGTGGGTGGTGTCTGGGATTTGGCCATTTGGGGGTGGGGTGGGGTCTGCCTCCAAAATTTCGAGGGTGGGGTCGGGACTTTTCCATTTGGGGAGAGGGGTCCCAGGTACCAGGCCGCCAGGCCCCAGGTACGTACACGTACACCTATGATCAACATAGTTTCCCCATCGGGGAGGGTTGGGGGGGGTATCATCCCCCCAAAACTTTCGACCAACTTTACCCCCCCCCCCCCCCCGATTTTTTTACTATCCCCTCCCCCCCACTTTTGGTTACCCCCGAACCCCCCCAGCACTTTTTCGGGCCCACAAGTTAGCTAAATTTTGCTAAAAAAAGAACATTTTTTGAAATTTTTTCTCAAATTTTGGCTTAAAATCGGTTTAAAACGGTGTAAAAACGCCTAAAACGATAAAAACAAGCCTTGTTTTGACAAAAAAGCGTTAAAATACAGAAAATTTTGCGTTTTTAGGCCATTTTTTGAATTTTCTGAGGTCCGAATTTTGGGGGGGGGGGGTTCGGGGGGGGGGGTACTCCCCATCACATTTCGGGGGTCGACCACCAAATTTTCGAAGTTTGCCCCCCCCATAGGTGTACCTTAAGAAATCGTTGGGGGTGGGGGTCCCCTAAATTCGGGGGGGGGGGGTCAGCCGTTTTGAGGTGGGGTGGGGTCCGGAAAAATCGAATTTGGGGGAGGGGGTAAAAAATTTTTTGGTCAAAAATTTAGAAAAAATTCGCAAACTTGCTAAAAAAGCGTTATTTCCAACTAAAAATCAAAAATATTTCTTCATTTTTGCTCATTTATTCGAAAAAACTTGGATTTTTTTGCAAAAATTTCGAATTTTTACTAATTTTGAGGCAAAATTTTCCAAATTTTGATTGTGGGGTCTGGCAAATTTGGGTGGGTGGCATAGTTTCCTATGGGGGGGGGGGGGGGTTGGGGGGGGGGGTATCCCCCCCCCCCAAAAAATTTTGACCAAATTTACCCCCCCAGATTTTTGGACTTACCCTCCCTAACTTTCGGCTACCCCCCCGAACCCCCCCCAACGATTTTGGACCCAAAAAGTTAGCTAAATTTGGTCGAAAAATGGACATTTTTTGAAAAATTGTTCTAAAATTTTGACCTAAAAAATCGCTTTAAAACTCTTCAAAAACACCTAAAACGTTAAGAACAAGCCTTATTTTGATGAAAAAAGGGCTAAATTACAGAAAATTTTGCATTTTTTGGCCATTTTTTCCAATTTTCTTCGGTCCGAATTCGGGGGGGGGGGGTTGGGGGGGGTACCCCCCATCACATTTCGGAGGTCGGCCAAGATTTACCCCCCCCGAGACCCTAGGTGTAGGTGGGGGGGGGGGGGGGGGTGGGGGGGGGGTCCCCCCCCCCAAGCCTTTTTTCAACCCTCCCCCAAAACTTTTTGGGGGGGGGGACGTCCCCCCCCCCAACTGGGGGGGGGGGGGGGTAGTCGCGCCGAGGGCGCGAAAAATGGCCTAAAATTGTGTATTTTTAGGGTAAATTTTGAAAAAATTTTCAAAAATGTCCAAATTTTCGGCTTAAACTGTTTATTATTATGAGAAATACACGTTTTTAACTGTATTATGGATCTTATGACTCAATATTGTCCTTATTTTGGACTTGGAAACATGTTGGCATTCAAGTTTTTGAGTTTAAAACCACTGTCTAATGTTAAAATTACTTTATGGTTAGATGTTTTTATCATTAGAAACGGCTGAAAATGCGATTTTTGGCATAAAAAATAAAAAATTTTTTTGGGGGAGGGTTGGGGGGGGTCCTGGGGGGGGGGGGGGTGGGGGGGGGGTCGCCCGAGGGGGCCCCCCCAGAAAATGTTGGGGGGGGAGCCTCCCCCACCCCAAATCTCCGTTACACCTATGCCCGAGACCCAAAGTTCCAGGGAAACTGGGTGGGGTCTGGGATTTGGCCATTTGGGGGTGGGGTCTGCCTCCAAAATTTCGAGGGTGGGGTCGGCACTTTTCCATTTGGGGGGAGGGGTCTCCCCAGGTACACCTATGCCCCCCCCCCCCAACCAAAATTTCCAGAGAAACTATGGATCAAACCAACACAAAACAACTTTTCTGAGATTTTGCTATTTACGAAGCCACGAATTAGCTAACTTAATTGTACAGTCAACGTTTAGTAAAAAGTTGGATATAAAGCACCGTAATATCGATTTAATAATAACACTATGAGGAGGTTTTATATTTGCTTTATTTAAGTCATTTATTGCATAATGATACATTCAGTTTATTTGCACATCGTTAATAATAGCAAAAGTTACGAATTTAAAATATTGCGATTAAGGTCTTGACTCGATAGCTTTTACAGACGTATAAATTCTATTCGTACTGTAAACTGTTTGCATACCAATATAGCCTGAGCCTGAGCCTACCTATTTCTACATTCAACTATTATTCAGCGATTGAAGATGTTATTTTATGAGACGTTGTTCTTTGCTAGTATTGTCGCTGCCTTTGCCCTTTTGTAGATCATTGTTGTTGTT